>VZRM01002258.1:13029-30177 GCA_013397955.1 Grantiella picta | reverse complement strand
TCTGCCCTGCAGCAGCTCCAGGTCAGACAGCAAGAGCAGCAGCAGTTTGGGTGAAATCAAAGCAATCCTGAAATCCTGAAATCCTGCAGGCTTCACTCCACACCCACCCAGCTGATTTATCCCAGCAGCGATGACCCCAAGTTTGCCCATTTGGCTCCAAGAGGCTCACAGAACTTTTGGCTCAGAATTAATGCAGGAAAGGACTTTGAGACACTGGAGCCCTTGGAGGAGCTGGGAGGTTTTCCTGAGGACGTTCAGTGTCGCCTTAAATGAGGCCATGAAAAGTAAGTGCTTTTTAAAAGCAATCTTGCACTGTAGGGTCTGCATTGGCAGAGCTTCCCGGTGATTTAAAGGTTCTCCTTCCTTCCTCGTGGCTCCTGTGAAAAATTCACCAAATGGGAGTCTGGCTGCTGTGAAAAACACCCTTGCCTGTAAATCTAGAGGGAAAGCTATATATATATAGATATATAAATATATATATAAAAATGTGATAAACATCTATAACCCAGAGCCCATAAAACTGGCAGTCTGACATCAGAGGTGGGGAGCTCTGTCAGGGGAAAGCAAACCTGGATTTTTTGCTGCTGTGATGCTTTTCCGTGGTGTTTCCTGTGCTATTTACTTTTTTTGGGATGCTGTGATGGACAAGAGAAAATCCCACAGCCCTGAAATGGCTCATTTGTCATAAAGCTGCTTTTTTTTTTTTGCCTTCTTCTTTCTGTTACATCATTTGAGTCTCCGTTGCTTAATTTCCTGATTTTCCTGAGCATTTTATTTTCTGAATTTCCTTGTGGGGAGAGATGGTGCTGCTGGGTGGGACTTTGGAGCTCTGCTCTCCTCCTCGGCTGCTGGTCCACATCCCCACAGTGTTTTCTTCCCACTGCTTTGCTTCGATTATAAAAATATATATTATTAAAACTTTATTATTAAAATTATAAAAAAAATTTTATATATAAAATATANTTGAACCTCCCTGTCATTTAGTCCAACCCTGCCCTTCAACTTTAATCAACTCTGGCCTGCCGGCTCTCTGGGTCAGCTTTTCCTGGGATTCCCAAAAGCCTGGGAATGGCTGGGAGTGGGACAGGCTGGGGCTGAGCTGGGCTCGGGGTTAACACAACAATGTGGGCAGGAATTAGCCAGGGCAGCAGCAGCCTGGCCTTTCCCAGAGCCCCATGAAAAGCCCTTTCAGAGCCACTTCGTGTCCCCTGGCAGGACTCAGGGGTGACCCAGGGGACAAGAGACCCCGCAGCCCTGCTGGGTGCTCTGGGGCGCTGGGAGGCTTTGGGTTTTTAGGAACATGTGGGGGTTTGGGATGGACAAAAAAAAAAAAAATTCCCGAACGGAGCAGAATGGTGTTTGGCACGCTGGGGAGGTGATGAGGGAGGGATTTCCTGAATTCCCTGGGGATGGGGTTGCTGCCATCCCTGCCTTTCGGGGCAAACCTCTTCATTTTGGGGGGAAAAATGAGCTCGTTGAGCATGGCTGGGGATGGCAGGTGGGGCAGAATTTTGGACATCAATCAACTGGTGGCTCCTGGAGTGAGTCAGAGATGTCCTGGAGATGTTCTGGAGGCAGAATCCAAAGGTGGGGTGAGAAATGGGAAATCCAAACTCTGGGTTTGAGCATTTTGGGGTTTTACCTGATTTCTATTGTTCTGGACACAGAATCCAAGGGCAGGGTGACAAATGGGAAATCCAAACCCTCGGAAGAGCATTTTGGGGTTTAACCTGATTTCTGTTGTTCTGGACACAGAATCCAAGGGCAGGGTGAGAGATGGGGAATCCAAACTCTGGGTTTGAGCATTTTGGGGTTTAACCTAATTTCTATTCTGTTCTGGACTCAGAATCCAAGGGCAGGGTGAGAAATGGGGAATCCAAACCCTGAGAAGAGCATTTCTGGGTTTAACCTGATTTCTATTGTTCTGGACACAGAATCCAAGGATTGGGTGAGAAATGGGAAATCCAAACCCTGAGAAGAGCGTTTTGGGGTTTAACCTGATTTCCAAGGATCGGGTGAGAAATGGGAATTCCAAACCCTGAGAAGAGCATTTCTGGGTTTTACCTGATTTCTATTGTTCTGGACACAGAATCCAAGGGCAGGGTGAGAAATGGGAAATCCAAACTCTGGGTTTGAGCATTTCTAAGCATTTACAAGTTTAAGCATTTATAATAAGAGCATTTCTCGGTTTCACTCGATTTCTATTCAATATTCCTCCCCTGTTCCCACCTGGGTTTGTCGGGATAACCTCAGTTCCACAGCCAAATCCCAAATTCCAGCCCCTGACTCCTGGGAATGTCCTTTTCCCACAAACAACTGTATCTCCTTCCTGCAGGACTCAGGGCAATACCCATCCTGCTTTCCTGATGATAACAGGGTTGCTTTCTCGCGGGAAGTAATTTGGGAATTGCACAGATCATTTAATTTTCTCGCTGTTTTGTCCAGGCACTGCTCCTCAATTCTCACAAATATCCCTCTGTGGAGAAAACAGAATAGAAAAGCAGAATATTCAGTGATTCAGGAATCCTCAGGGGGATTGCTCTGCTTTTACTGCAGAGTCACCAGCAGGAAAAATTGTAAATCACTTCTTCTCTGTCTTCCTCTCAATGCCTCACTATTTAAAAATGTAATTAGATCTGCATGTTGCTTGTTTTTAATTTTCATTATGTGTCTGGAGCTGTGTTGTTAAGGTTGTTTGATGTCGGTTTATAAGTGACAATAACTCTGCTCCGTGCTGAATGTCCCTGCACTTGATTTCATTTTAGATCAGGGAAATTGATTATTTTAAAAATAATAATTAAAAACAAAAAAAGCTTTTGTAGGCATTTAATGAATATTTTTCCTAAGGATTTCTGGCTATCCCTGAGGATAAAATACCTTTCTGAAAAATTGCCTTTTTTCATGCAGGAAGTGTAAGCACACAGCGAAATGCTCTGGGTTTTGCCCCTGGAACATTCAGGATTTAGGAATTCTGCTGCGGTCTTGGGCTCTTTGGAAAAAAAAAACAAACCAGTTTTTCAGCGTGTGATTCTCAGGACAAGGTGGCAGGGAATCACTTTTAAAATAACCAGATCGATGAATAAAATAAAAATAAAAATAAAAATAAAGAAAAAGTAGAATTAGAATTAGAATTAGAATTAGAATTAGAATTAGAATTAGAATTAGAATTAGAATTAGAATTAAAATTAGAATTAGAATTAAAAGCTGCAGGCCCGCCAGGTAATTCCTGTATTCTCTCCACTTCCCAATTCCCCCTGCTGATCCGTGCAGCTCATTAATTAGGGAAGAGTTTATTCCTGTGAATAAAGGAACTTCTCGAGGAGTTTTCCCTCGGAAGAACATCCCTGATTCCCAGCTATTAATAACTATTAATTTGATTAGTTTATTCCAAGATCACCCAAGCGAGGTAAAAATTGCTTTGCTCACCTCGTGAGAACCCAAGGAACTGGAGGTGATTTGGGCTCCAGATTATTTGGGTTTAAACCTTCTGTTCATCCCAATTGCTTTGCTTTTCCCAGAGATCTCTCTTAACCACGCACATTTGAATATTTTCCTCTGCTGTTGCCTCAAATCTCTTTCTTGCTCTTTGATGCTCTTTACGGACAAAGCTTCTCCTAAATCCTCCCAGATTTCACAGCAATGGGAGTTCCCAGAGTTATCAAATTATCTGTAGGCTGTCAAAGGTGCATCCTCTGAGTTCCTCCCCTCTCTCTCTTTAAAGAAAATCACACCAAGACCTTTTCCTCCTCAAACCCCACAGCCTAGGAAACAGAACTGAGAGTGCATGAGGACTTAGAGGAGCAGAAAGGGAAGATATTTGGTAAAACTTGCCGTGATGCTTCTAGCTGAGGTGTTCATGCTTTGCAAAGAGAAAAGAATCAACTGCAGTGATTCTCCCAGCAGCTCCTCCTGGCCGGGCTGGGCAGGGCAGGGAGGAGAACCCGCTGCTCCAACCTTGCAGAGCTGGCTGCTGTCTCCCAGCATTAAATTCCTCATTATCTTCCTGCTCAGAGACCAAGATTTTCAAGGCCCGGGCTGCTCGACTCCGATTTTGTTCAGCAACTGATGAAAAAAGTCTTTGTGCTGCTCGGGGTTCTCTGGGTAATGAATTTCTATGGATTTGGAGAGGAACGTTGGTGGGAAGGTTTAACTGGGATTATATTAACTGAGATTATATTGACTAAGATTGTATTAATTTTGGCAACTCTTGATTAGCAGCAGCTCTGGGAAATCAATCCAGGAACGTTCAGGTGTAAAAGTGTATTTTCCCTAAAATGTTCTTCCCCCTCTTTGGGGCACGAAGGAAAATGGGAAAGAGGAAACACTTTTGGTTCAGGTTATCATCCTCAATAAATGGAAATTATTACTGAAGGCTTTGCAGGGCTGCTTTTCTCCTGGAAAGGATGAAATTTTCCTAAGTGACAATGACCATGAAATATGTGATGATTTTCTCTGCAGAATGACAGGCAGGAAGTTCCCAACCCCAGCCAGCCAAGGAACTTTCCTCTTCCCCCTCTGGCCATGTCTCAGCAGCTGAATAATTCACTCTGTCCTTTGCAATGATTCTCCCCTGGCTTTGTTCCTCCTCCTCTCTCAGCACTCAAGGCAAATTCTGCTCTTTTTGTGATGAAAACAGTAGGAACAGAGCTCGGCAAGAGAAATCCCAAGTTATTCCAAGCAAGGCCAAGCCGTGCAAAGCAAAACATTTTTCTCACCCAAGGACCAATCCCTCAAAGGCCAGGTGCCTCCAGCGCCATGAACTGTGCTGTCAGCAGAGCAGTGACTTGTGAAAGATCAACTCCAGAGCCGGGGAGAGACACGGAAATGTTCCTTTGCTTTCCATTCATCTCTGAGAGCCAAACAGAGCATTGAACTCCTGGGGAGCTCAGCGAGGAAAGGACTGGAGCTGCTGATGGAAAAAGCGTTCCCAGCCCTGCCAGGGGGGTTTTAGCTCAGCTTTTCTCCTGGAACGTCCAAAGGCGGAGTGTGCAGCGCCTGGAATTATTCATTTGAATTGGGATAATGGAGTTATTGTCTCCTCCTCGCGTTTCCCTTTTATTGTGCATTTCCTGCACCCCGAGCAGTCTCTCCCTGCCAGGAGCTCTTCCACCTGAGCAGCATTTGGGGTTCCCTGGAAAAAAGGAGATGATCAGGTGCTGCCATGAGATAACTGTGCCAGTCTGCTGGGGCTGCAGGATTTCCCAAAAACAGGAGACTGGCAGATGAGCAAACTAAAGGAGAAATCCTGATTTTTCAATGCTTCCCTCCCAGTTTTCCGTACCACAACAGCGGGGAGATACAAGCTATTCATGGCCAATACTGATTTTTTGACGTATTTACACTGTGGCTTTGTTTTAGTTCACCAAATCCTGCCTGGCTGCTCCAGTTTATCAGCCCAATCTCAGCTGCAGCAGATGCAGTACAGAGCCTTATCATTTAATTTCACTAACATCCCTCATTCCTAATTCATAAACGCAGCTCTCTGACAAATTGAATTTGTGTAACACAGTAAACAGAAAAGCCTCCAACTCCAGTTTCCTGTAATGGGCTAACCTTGTTGGGAACACACACTAAGTGGAACAGGCAGAGCTGGGAAAAGCTCAGCGTCCCTGGGATTCACTTAGAGCCCAACCTGGTTATTCTGCAGCTGGGGAAAGAGGAATTTGCACCTGCTGTGATTATTTCTGATGGTATTAATTAATTTCTGGGGGGGAAATGGGGGAACCTCTCTGTGTGGTGACAAAGGACGGGTGAGCCAGCTTTGTTCTGGGAGGTTTGCACAGAGGGGTTGAGCAAAGCCGGGGCTGATGGAGATGAAACAGAATTCCAGATTCTCCCCAAAAAAACTCATTTTGTCCATCTGAGCTCCCTCCACACTGGACAGCAATTCCTGCTGCTGCCCCATTTATCTCCCTCACCGCCGTGTTTTGCCTCTCCTGCCATTCTCAGCATTTTTATAATCCTCTGTTTATTGTTTTTCCCTCCCTCGGGAGCAGCCTGGGGGAATGGGAATAGCCTGGGGGAATGGGAATATTCCCTGGGCTGAGTGGGAATAGCTCCAGTGCCCTCCTGATTTAGCACCTGGCAGCTCAGAGCCTCGTCACCTTGTCACCTGCTGATGAAGGTGGCATTTGGGACCTCAAAATGTATTTTTCCCCCCATTTTCCTTCCCATTCCTGTCAAAAACCCGTGCAGCTCCCACCCTCTAAACGTAGATCATAGAGAAAAACAGGGAGAGAAATTCTTGTCAGTCCTTTGCATCCAAACAGAATCCAGGGAGACAAAAATCTAATTTTAGAGTACATCAGAGACAGCAGCAGCTGAGTAAAGTCATTTTTGTCTCTCCAGCTTTGCCCCCGGGGGAGGCTGCATGTTTACCTGATAATAAATAACATGGCAAGGTGGAAACAAAAATAAGAAAGAGATTTTTTTTTAAAATTTTTGTCCCGAGGCAGCCCAGCCCCATTTCCAGGGGGTTTGATGTTGGGAGGCAGAGCTCAGTTGGTGATCTTGAAGTGATATTTAAAAGAGGAAAAACTGCAAATAGAAAGGGCAGGGTTTGGATGGCACATTGCAGCATCAAGACTGTGCTCCCCTCGGAAATTTATCTCCTCTGGATTTTCTTCTCCGTTTCGGGCTTTCATTTCAGGTCAGGGGAAATAATCCTGACCACAGAGAAGAGATGTTTAGCTTTCCCAAATACCTGATAAAACAAGGTTTTCCTGCTGGGATTTACACATGGAAATGATAAATAAACACATTTTTGGCTGAAAAGAAAGACGAAGAGGAGCCTTTTGACCCAGCTGGGTCTGGCTCTGGGGCAGCAGAGCCACTGTGGAGGGTGGGATAACCCCTTGGAAAAATATCTGGGGGGGTTGAAAATCCAGAAACATCCCAAAAAAGGGAAAAACAAGGGAATTCTTTTGGATGGAAAGCACTAACCTGGTGCTCAGGAGTGTCCAAACTCCACCCCTCAGATCTTCATCTTCCTGAGCATCACTTCCAGAGCAGATAAATCCTCCGATTTCCTACCTTCCTGTATCATTTTCCCCTCAAATTGCCAAAAGCAGGAGCAGAGCAATATTTTAGGATGCCAGTGAAGATCCCCCCTGGTCTCAAAGCAGCCAGGAAGTTCTCTGGAGCTGCCAGGGGAGCAGAAAACCTGAAAATAGCTTTTTTTTTTTTTTGCTGGGGAATGAGAGTGCTTCAGAGCAGCCCAGAATTACCTGGGTGAGCTGCTGGAAACATCAAAGGCACCCAAAAGGCACAGCCAGGCTTTTCCTGCTGCTCCCAGAGGTGCCAGGGAGTTGTTATCAGTGAGTAAACTCTGCAAACAAAGAAGGGAAAAAAGGAGTTTTTTATCCCAAATTCCTGGTGGAACTCCCAGGGGTTCCTAGCAGACCCTTCCCCAGCTTTGAAGTTGTTCTCTGTGGTTGTTTTACAGCCAAAGTGGGCAAAAAAAAAAAAGTCTTGAAGGGTTCAGGCGCTTCCCACCAATTCCATTTGATGCTTTTCACATGCCCTGAAGTTCCCATTCTGCGGGGAAATGAATTAGACACCAAATTTCATCGTTTCGGGAGGAAAATGGTGCACAGGTCTGACTTGTTGCTAACGTGTTGTCAACACACAAAGGGGAATATTTAATGGCAGCGGTGGCAGATTAACAAATTGCCTTGTCTGGCGCTCGGTGGGATGTCACAGACCTGTCAGGGAAATGCTAAAACTCCTCTCTTTAGCAGGAGCTGGAGATGAGCTGGCCTTTGGATTATAGGGCAATTTAAGCANTTATTATTCCAGGTGACAGGTTCAGAACCTCCACTTGCTGCCAGAGAATCCCATTGCTCATCCCAGCTCTGAGCGTGGGAAACCGCAGCAGCAGGAGTTAAAAATTTCATTTCAGCTTCATTTTCACCCACAAAAAAGGGGCAAAGGAGTGTAATTAGTGAAAACTCACGGACACGGGGGTTGTGTAAACCTGATTGCTGCAGGTAGATGAACTCCTCCCATCTGGACCCCAAATGCTGCTTTTCCTGGCAAACAGGCTGACGTCAAGCCCTAATCAAATCTCCCCAGAGCTCTCTGTGCTGCTGCAGCTTCCCGGGGAGATAAAGTCCCACCTAACCGAGTTATGCCTGAGAGCTCCTGATCGAATTACTGATGTGACGTCCTGGAGGGACAGCTTGTCCTTCCCTCGTCCCTCTGGGCTTTGCAGGATCACCTGGCAGCAGATCAGCCTTTCCAGCCATGGATTTGGGGTGCTGAGAGGTGGTTTTAGCATCCCTGAGAGCTGCAGGTTGCTGCAGCCTAATTAACTGAGGGAAATCAGGCACTGGATGAAGAATTCTCCCAGCTTTTTTCCATCCTTCTCAAAAAATTTCTCCCCCAGGTTGCTCCCTCAGAGGAAATCCACCCCAGGGGGTTGCAGAATTGCCCTGCGAGGGAACTTGCATTGGTTCTGTGCGCAGCAAATTGGGGTGGTTTAGGGACAGAATCCCAGCCAGGCCCAAATGTTACAGCAAATTCCACCTTCAGGAGAAAAATACACGAGCTGTGAGGGTTAATTTAAATCAGGAATGGGTTGTTGTCTGTGTTGTCATCCCTCTGGGTGACGCTGGGAGGAAGATGACATTTCAGTGAGGTTTTGCTCTTAAAATAGGTGGAAGAAGTTCTTGGTTTTGGCTATTTGGATAAATCTGCTTCTTTCAAGGATTCTGGCTGCAGCTCTGCTTCCCCTTTGGCTGCTCCAGAGCCTCCTGGGACTCTTCAAACACTCCCTGCAAGGAGCTTTATTATCTTCAGTCGCTGGTGGAAAATCCTCGGCGTTGCTGAACTCTTGTTCCCAACTAGCTGGAAGGTTTATTTTCCATCAGGGGCCCCAGACAAACAGGATCCTGTGAGTTAATAAACACCTCTGCTCCTCCAGCCCGGAGTAAAATGGACACAGATCCAAAAATGAGGAAAACCTCACTGCCTGGCCAGGAATTTCTCTCTTTTCTTTCAGTCCAGCGACATCTTCCACTGTCCCAAACCCCATCCAGCTTGTCCTCGGACAGTTCCAGGGATGAGGAAATTTCCATGCTGTAGTTTGGCAGCTCCCCTGAGCCAATTCTGCTTTTTGTGCCTTTAATGAAACAAAGCACCGACACCAGGACAGGAATAGGTTGTCAGAAATGCCTTTGGGAAAATGTTATTGCAAATCTGCTTCTCCATGTTTCCTTTTCCTGGAGAAAAGGGGAAGTGCTGGACCATCTCGGGCTGGGATTTTAAAGGGTCTCTCAAACTTGGAGGAATTGAGGAGACACAGTTGCCCTGACAAGTCCAAGGAAGCTCTGCTGAGCATGCAGAACCAGAAGAAAACACATTTTCTCGTTTTCCATCTCCCCCAGAGGAGCAGAGCCTGGGGTTGATGGGAGCTGCCGGTGTTTGCAGATTCCCAGGGTTGGGATCACGATTTGTCTCCATTGCGAACACTCCAGGAATAATCCCTTTGTTCCATTCCTGCTCTGGCTCTGCATTTCAAAACACTCCAGAATACCTTCGGAGCTTTAGCCCCACCAATCCCTGGCAGAAGGAGAGAGCAGAGCTGGGTCAAACACACCCAAAACCTTCGCTGATGATCCATCCAGTCCTGGATTGGACAGCAGCACAGGGGTAGTTCAACTAGAACCACGAATTAATAAGAATGAAGAGCCCAATGTGGGGTTCTGTCTGCTTTTAGGGCCACGAGTTTTCAGCTCTCCCAGCTCCTGGTGGTTCCTGCAGGATTGATTTGTCCCGATGAGGCAGCAGCAGTTTCTCCACGTGGCTCTGAGTTTCCCCAGACATTTCCTGCAGAGGAAATCGGTGGAACTTCTGCAGCCTCATTCTGGCCTGAAAAAAGAGCCAAGTTATTCTTGTGCAGACCTCAGTCTGCCTGCCCGCTCCGCTGGGGCAATAAACACATCATTTACTGATTAATTTTGTGACTCTGGCTGCTGCCTGAGCATCCTCCTGTGGATTTCCTCTCTCCCTGCACAGTTTGCTCTTCTACAACAAAGCTCTTGGCTCTGAGTGAGAGTTGTTCTGCTGTGCTTCAGCCACCCAGCCCAGAAATACCTCCTGGAATTAACTCAGCTTCAACCTTCGGCTTGGAGAAAAATTAAAAAAAAAAAAAAAAGATAAAGCCCTGCCCTTCAATTTTAAAACAATCAGTGGAAATTATTCCAGAGATAGATCCAAACTGTGTTTTCCTAGAGGTTTCAGACAGATTTGTGCTGTGCCTGCACCTCTTTCACATGGTCCTGGAGAAGCCTGGAGTTGTTTAAAACCTCTCCTTTTAAAACCTCTCCTTTTAAAACCTCTCCTTTTAGACTTCACAGTTCTGCTCAGAGCCTTCATCCCCTTCATCCCCTCCCCTGTTTTCCCTGCACATCTGGGCAGCCAGGTTTTCCTGTCATAGAGAATCAAGGAGTGCAAAGAGAAAAACATTAAATATATATCTATATAAAAAATATATATATTTTATATAGCAAGGGGCTCTTGCTGTCCATGGCGTGGATAAGAAATAAATAGAGTTATTCTCTCTTTTTGCCACCTCCACTGTCACCCGCGCTTTGTTGGTTTTCCCTCACCCTCAGTTCTTTTTTTCCTTCCACATCCAATTGACTTGTTCAAGTTGGCTTGTCCAAGCTGAGTTAGAAAATCTCCAATTGCTTCAGGTGTATTTAGGATATTTTCTGCTCCACTTGCCCAGGGCTGCAAACCCCTGCTCCACCCTGTTAGTCCTTATCTGTGCGGAGCAACAGCTCCAAACGTTCCTTTAATCCAATATTTATTTCGTTGCTCCTATTTTTCTGCTCTTTTAAACCTTGGAGAGCAAGAGGGCTGACAGGAAATGTGTGCATGCTCCCTGTGCTTGTTTTTGTTGGAGGTTTTGGGGTCGTTTTGGGTTTTTTTTTCGCAGCTTTAAGTGCCCGCCAGTGGCAGGTTCAGCAGGGAATTTAAAGAAATTTAGAATTTTCTCTGCTGAAGACCAAACTTGGCGTCACAGCAGGTCCATCATGGTCTCCATGCCTTATCCAAGAGAAAATAAAGCGTTTTAATCTCTAGGATTGATGAATCCACCCCCAAATTCCCATAAATTCTGGTAATGAGAGCAAACCAAAGCAGCAATTAAACAGCAGAACAGCCCTGAAACAGGTGCAGAGCCAGGAGCTGCCTCGTGCCACCCTGAAAAATCAAACTGTGAGCCTCCAGTTCCTGTTTGAACTGAGCAAAACAAACACTCCTAACCCAGGAACACTCAGGGGGAAAAATGCCAGGAGACTCCTAAAGGCAGCAGTGTTTGCATGGATAATTTAACTGGCACTTTACAGCGTGGCATTTCCTCCCTGCGCTGCAGGCAGAGAGAAAATCCCCAAATCACCAAAAACACGAGAGGAAAAACCGGATTTGGGATAAAGCAGACGAGGAATGAGTGCAAACAGAGCTGTGAGAGATCCAGAGTGGGTTTTTCTTTTCTACTCCGGGAACTTTTGTCTGCAGTGTGTTTGTGCTCATTGCCTAAGGGTTTGCAGGTTATGGGATATTCTGTGGTGCTGCACTCCATATCCCCTGAAAATCAACCAGCAGCTGATGTGAAATATTCCTCTTCTCTGTCAGAGACAACGTTTAGAGACCCTGGGGCTGCACTTTGGATCTCCACGTCCAAAACCATTCCAGCCAAGCTTCCTGGAGGAATCTTCCTCCCGGAGGAATTTTCTTGCTGGAGGAATTTCCTTCCTGGAGGAATTTTTCTTCCTGGAGGAGTTTTCTTCTTGGAGGAATTTTCCTCCTGGAGGAATTTTCTTCTTGGAGGAATTTCCTTTCTGGAAGAATTTTCTTCCTGGAGGAATTTTCTTGCTGGAGGAATTTTCCTCCTGGAGAAATGTTCTTCTTGGAGGAGTTTTCCTCCTGGAAGAATCTTCTTCCTGGAAGAATTTCCCTCCTGGAGGAATTTCCTTCCTGGAAGAATTTTCTTGCTGGAAGAATTTCCTTCCTGGAAGAATTTTCTTCCTGGAAGAATTTTCTTCTTGGAGGAATTTTCTTCCTGGAAGAATTTCCCTCCTGGAGGAATTTCCTTCCTGGAAGAATTTTCTTCCTGGAAGAATTTTCCTCCTGGAGGAATTTTCTTGCTGGAGGAATTTTCCTCCTGGAGGAATTTTCTTCTTGGAGGAACTTCCTTCCTGGAGGAATTTTCTTGCTGAAGGAATTTTCTTCTTGGAGGAATTTTCCTGCTGGAGGAATTTTCTTGCTGGAGGAATTTTCTTCTTGGAGGAATTTCCTTCCTGGAGGAATTTTTCTTCCTGGAGGAATTTTCTTGCTGGAGGAATTTTCCTCCAGCCTCTCCTTTCTATATTTAACTTCCCAGGGCTCATTAAGCACGACTCTGCACCTTGTTACCACATCAATCCCGCCGAGTTATTTTTCGGCTGCAGTTCCGCTTCAATTTGGAGTATTAATTTCCTTTAACTCCTGCCCTATTCATCACTTTAACAATCAAATTAAGACGATTATTTTAATGAGTTAATGGATGAGCCGGAGCAGACGATGCACATTCATAACCACTCCTGCCAGGACACTTTTACCAGAGTCAGCCTCGTCAATAAAATATGAGACAATAAATGTGCTGCTGTAGGGCTGAGGGAAGGGATGGCAGAGGTTTCTGTTTGATTTAAACCTGTCTGTCCCACCTCTGGGGGAGCTTTTATTTGCTCTGGGCCCGTTAAAATCAAGAGGCAGCCACTGAAAGGCAGAGCTGGTATTTTTTTTTTTTTGCTGTGATAATTTAATGCTGGATGGCAAGGTGTTCTCGTTTGGATTGCCTGCGACGTGGCTGCTCTGGATGTGTCATCAAAATGGAGCTTTTTTCACTGGTTTTTTCGTGTGTTTTCTCCAGGAGATGCTGCATTGCAAAGTTCCAGCGTTTTTCCAGGGGTTCACAGGTGGGAATTTTGGCCTGGGGAATTTAGGGAATTCTTCAAGCATCGAGTCCTGACATTTTCATATTTCCCTGGTAAAAAACATGATTTCTGCTGGAGTTCTGTGCAATCCAGGTGGGAATTTTGGCCTGGGGAATTTAGGGAATTCTTCAAGCATTGACACCTTTCATATTTCCCTGATGAAAAGCCTGAGTTCTGATGGAATTCTGGGAAATTCAGGCTGGCATTTCCAGGAGATGGAAAGAGGAAGAGTGGAGGGACCAAAGCCAAGCTGTGCAGGAATTTCTGGATGTATTTTCATCCCACAGGTCAGGGTGGGCTTGGAAACTTTTGGCGATTTTGTCATTGGTGAGGCTGAAGAGGTGAAATGTCAAGGTTAAAATGTAATCAGTGCACTCCAGGCATTTATTCAAGATTTCTTCCCTATATTCAAGATGACCTTGCCAAAGCCTTTTGTGCAGAGTCCTGTTCTGCTGAAATCCTCTCCATCAGAACCCCTCCAACACAATAAATTATAATAAAATGAAATGAAATGAAATAAAATAAAATAAAGTAAACCACCTCCCCGAGGTAAATGATCAGCAAATTCTGACTCCCCCACGACAAACTCTCTATTAAGCAAATGAAGTAGAGACCTCCAGGCTCTCTCCATGTTTTTTCCTTCCCTGTGATTAACTGCCCAATAAAAAAGATATTAAGTGGGCATAAATTTGATACAGGACCTTCTAAATGGGAAACCATTACAGCTACAACAATAAACAGGAGACGTGTTGGTGGAGTGTTTCAGTGCAGTTGTGACCATTCCAGCTCCGGTTTTATCCCGGGAAAAGGAGGAATAAACACCCCCAGCTCCCAGTTTGTGTGTGGATATCGATGCTGGGAGCTCCCAGCACAGCACTCAGCCCCTCTCACTTTTTATTCACAAGTTTCAGCATTCCCAGGCACCCAAATCAAAAGCAGAACTACAAACAAAGCCCCAGCCAGGGAATTTTGGTCCTAATCCTGCTGCAAAACGGGGATTTTTTTTTGTTGCTGGGATCACCTCTGCTCCTGTGACCCGGTTGTGTTTTTTCTAGAAATTGGGGCAAAACAGAGCAGCTCTGGCAAGGTCAATTCTCCTCCAGTGCCATGAGAAATGACAAATGTAAGAGCAGAGGGTTCCACGTCGGGAGTGCAGAGGTTCAGGCAGGCTCTGTCACCATGGGGCTGCCAGCAAACTCATGTGTGCACTCCAAAAAATAAGATCCCAGCAGAGCTCTGGGGCTGGGAGGGTTCAGAGTTGAGTTTGAGTTGAGTTCTTTGGGTTCAGAGTTGAGTCTGAGTTGAGTTGTTTGAGTTCAGAGTTGAGTTTGAGTTGTTTGGGATGAGAACCCCTGATGGCACAGGATGGACTCCAACAGCCAGGGAAACTCACTTTGCCTTTTTTTTTTTTAAATAAAACCATGAGTAAATCATCATCACATTGCAGACAGCTCAGACTCGATCCTTTGCAAATGCAGAGCTCAGTGATTTTAAAGTAACTGCTGAGTCCAGTAATAAATTTTCGAGGGAGAAGTCGCTGACCTTTGGAACAAAACTCAACTCCTACATCTGTTGGATTCCATTCCGAGGTTTGCTTTGCCTAGAAAGTCTGTGGAGTGGAAAAGTTTTATTCAGCTGCTGGAGCTGCTGAGCAGACAGAGGTTGGAGAAGACAAGGAGACATTTCTGCACAAGTCCTCCAAAAGAGGAGCAGCTCTTCCCCTTGTCACTGCTGACCTGAACTCTGAAAAATCAACTTCTTGTGGTCTGAAAAAATGCCAAATCACCTTCCCAGGCCGCCCCAGCGGAGAGCTTGGCTGCTCTGCTTGGAGAAACATCCAGATTGTCCTTTACTGAGGCTGCAGAGCCTCGTTAGCATCCCTCGTTTGGTGCAGTTTGCAGAGATGAACTCTTTTTTTCCCTCTCTGCTCCTTGTGTTGGTGGATTTCCAGCCGGAGCTCCCGGCTGGAGTCTCTGCTCATCTGGAACACATCAGGAGGAGCACAGCCCACGGGGGAAAGGCTTCCCAGAAAGGCCCTGCTGGAGACAGGGCTCACAGAAATCCCTGCAAAAAGTCCTTTTGGCTCCACACCATCTAAACTGGAGCTGCAATCGTCCCACACTGCCCTATATATGGAATTAGGGAGCTGTGAAACGAGGAATTTCTCTTTCTTTTATGGGCTCAGTCTGAGGCTTTTATACAGAGTTTAGCTTTTCAGGCAATCTTGGGAAGGATCTACTGTGGTGCAGGCAAAGGTTAATTTATACTGAGGGCATAGGGGAGAGGAAAAGGAAAAACCAAACAGAAATCGGTTTTATTAAGATTCCTTATTCCTATAGCATTTACAGGAGATAATTTACAGTCGGCCCAGACAGAAGTTTGGGGTCTGAAGGATAAAGGACAGATTTAGGATGCGTTAATTCACCTTGTAAAGGTCTTTTTGGTTTTAACCCAGAGCTGACACAGCAACCACACTGTTCCTGATTTAGGGGGCAGCTGTTGAGTTTTGGTTGTGATTCCTCCTCTTTCAGAGAACTCAGGGTTTGTCAGGATTTGTGATTCTTCTAGCAGAATGACGAGGAGCTCGTCTAGAAAAGCACAGCCTGACTAAGCAAATGTTCTCCCCGCTGTGATGGCAGCATCCACAACAAATTCGGGGGGAAAAAAATACAATAATCACCAGCAAAGCAAACTCCAGGGTCTCTGCAAAAGCTGTTTTCTAATAAAACATCATCCCCTCAGGAAATTAATTTGTATGCTTAATTGGTTCAGAGAAATAATCTCCACCACGATCCCTTAAGGACTCTGCCTTAATCTTTTTTTATTATCCCATGCTTGCTCTAGGACCTGGAACGCTTCCTGCTGAATTTGGGGATCAATGGATAGCAGAATTCCCGTTTCCTTGGGATCACCCTGGCCCTGACGAACTTGTGGGGTGGTTCTGCTGTTTGTCCTTTGGAGGGGAAGGAGGAATCCTGGATTTCTGGCTGAGATCCATCCCTGGAGGAGCTGGCCGAGCTCAGCCCTTCCCAGAGCCAGCCAGGTCTGTCAGAGCCCTAACCCCAGCCAGGAGCAGTTCCCAAACTCCTGGGCCCTTTTCCCCCTTGCCAGGATGTCCAGGCTGCTGCTGGGATCATCCCAGAGCTCCGAGGGAATTCCAGACTGGCAGCAATTGGGATTCTTTGCTGGGCTGGATTTGCCTCAGTTCCTCTGCTCAGAAATCAGAATTCTCCCAGAAGTGGTTGCAGCACCTGGCTGGGCTTTGTCTGGGGATAAACCTCATCCTGGGCAAATCCCAGAGCTCCAGTTTGGTTCTGGACAAATCTCAGAACTCCACTTTGGCTCTGGACAAATCCCAGAGCTCCAGTTTGGTTCTGAACAAATCCCAGAGCTCCAGTTTGGCTCTGGACAAATCCCAGAGCTCCAG
Source organism: Grantiella picta (assembly GCA_013397955.1). Classification (NCBI taxonomy): domain Eukaryota; kingdom Metazoa; phylum Chordata; class Aves; order Passeriformes; family Meliphagidae; genus Grantiella; species Grantiella picta. The sequence continues at coordinate 13,770 of VZRM01002258.1, read as the reverse complement.
TTTGGTTCTGGGCAAATCCCAGAGCTCCAGTTTGGTTCTGAACAAATCCCAGAGCTCCAGTTTGGTTCTGGGCAAATCCCAGAGCTCAGTTTGGTTTTGGGCAAATCCCAGAGCTCCAGTTTGGTTCTGGGCAAATCCCAGAGCTCCAGTTTGGTTCTGAACAAATCCCAGAGCTCCAGTTTGGTTCTGGGCAAATCCCAGAGCTCCAGTTTGGTTCTGAACAAATCCCAGAGCTCCAGTTTGGTTCTGAACAAATCCCAGAGCTCCAGTTTGGTTCTGGGCAAATCCCAGAGCTCAGTTTGGTTTTGGGCAAATCCCAGAGCTCCAGTTTGGTTCTGGGCAAATCCCAGAGCTCCAGTTTGTCTCGGAGCTGTGCCAGGGTGGGTGTGGGTTCACCCACCTCAGATCACTCCTGAGGGGTAAATCCTTTTCATTTCTTGGGATTCTGGAGCTTAGATCCGGTTGGAGGATCCTCTCTGCTGAGTTCTGGCTTTCCCAGCTCTCGTAGGATGAGTTGCACTGCAGGAATTGCTGGAAGCAATGAGACGAAAGCAGATTTTGGTGCAAACTCCCCTCAATTCTTTCCGAATCGCTGCAGGTTGTCACCAGAACACCTCCCTGCGCCTCAGCTCCAGGGCTTCTTATTTAGGCTCAGTATTCCTTAATATTCCCTTCTCCAGAACACTGAATGAGAACAGCAAGCCTGGCTTTTATTCAGTTCTGTAAAGGCAAGACGCTTTT
>VZRM01002257.1:264152-284545 GCA_013397955.1 Grantiella picta | reverse complement strand
TGAGGGAGCTGGGAAAGGAGCTCAGCCTGGAGAAAAGGAGGCTCAGGGGGACCTTGTGGCTCTGCACAGCTCCTGACAGGAGGGGACAGCCGGGGAGGATCAGACTATGCTCCCAGGGAACAAGGGATAGGATGAGGGGAAGTGGCCTGAAGCTGTGCCAGGGGAAGGTCAATTTAGATATCAGGAGGAATTTCTTCATGGGAGAGGTTGATAAGCGTTGGAAGGGGCTGCCCAGGGAGGTGGTGGAGTCCCCATCTCTGGAGGTGCCCAGGGAAGGCCTGCATGTGGCATTCAGTGCTGTGCTTTGGGTGACAAGGTGCAGGTGGGTCAAAGGTTGAACTTGATGGTCTGAGAGGTCTTTTCCAGCCTGAATGATTCTGTGGTGGGAAGGTGGTGTGGTATCAGTGTTGTTTGTGCAGGACATGCAGTACCATGGTGTACTGTTGTCCTTTACAGGGCACAGGTAGCAGTGGTGTAACAGTATCTGCAAGTGCTGGGACAGTGGCTAAGGCAACCCAGCAGGTATAAAATTGTCTGCTGAGTGAGTGCACCTTTCATGGTTTTAACTAAACCTTTAATTACCTGCACACAAGAGAGCTTTTCTCAATAGGTGGTATTTTTTCACAATTGTTCAAGATTTTCTGCTTTATCCTTTCAGTACCTGGAACTTACTGTTGAAGGTAGATTATCTGCATTTGGTAGAGATAAGTACAGGGCAACATATGTCTACAGCATCCTTTGCAAAAGCAGAAATCAGGTGGAATTTACTCTAAAGATTCTCTGTACTTGTGCCTATCACATAAATAGCCTCAGTGTCAGAACCAGGTAAAAAACATGTAATTGCCCTTCATAGCAAACAAATGTGTTTGAAAGTATGCATGCCACTATACCTATTCCAAATTTCTCAACAATTTCTGATCGAGCTGGGGTGCTGAATGGATGCATGGTGTGGTAACGTGGGATAATACAGGAAGGTTGTCCTACTTTACAGAAGACAGTTTGAATTTGTATAGCCCTTCCTTAGGCCTTTGCTAATTCTGTATGTAGTTATACAATCCAACTAGCTGCAAGATCAGGCTTGGGGTGAAAAAACAAAAAGAGATCTGGTTAGATTTTCTATTCAGCAATTTCATTTTGTATGCTTTTGCCTGTGTGTGGATCCTGAGCGCTGACTAAAGCAAACTTCGTTGAAGTGCTGTAAATGCTGGGCTGTGTGAGCAGCAGCAATTGTGCATCGGCAATTCTCACTCTGTTTGAGCAGCTGGCTCTAGCCAAGTGTGATGCTTTAGAGAGGCACAGTATTTACTGATTTCCTCTTGACGAAATTAAGTCATGACTCAGTTACTCAGCATTTCTTCACTCCTGAGTCAGAAAAAGGTGGTCAGAGGGATGGAACACCTTTCCTGTGAGGAAAGGCTGGGAGAGTTCGGATTGTTCAGCCTGGAGAACAGAAGGCTCTGTAGAGACATAATTGCAATTTTCCAGTGTCTGAAGAGAGCCTACAGGAGAGGTGGGGAGAGACTGTTTACAAGGACCTGGAGTGACGGGACAAGGGGGAGTGGATTCAAACTGCCAGAGAGTAGGTTTTGGTTAGATATTATGAAGAAATTCCTGATTCTGAGGGTGATGAGGCCCTGGCACAGGTTGCCCAGAGAAGCTGTGGCTGCCCCTGGATCCCTGGCAGTGTCCAAGGCCAGGCTGGACAGGGCTTGGAGCAACCTGGGATAGTGGAAGGTGTCCCTGCCCATGGCAGGAGGTGGGACAAAGTGGTGTTCATGGAGCACTGAGATGATTCTAAGGTCCCTTCCAGCCCAAACCATTCTATGATTTCATCTCGACTTTGCATTTTTAGTTGATGTCTGCTGCAGAATTGTCCTTTGATGGTGTTGCACGGATCATTACTAAAGGGCATTCTCTTTCTATTTCATTTATTCTATTTCCCTGCTTTTGCTTTTACCGGATATGTTAGCTTTCCCATGTACTCTCTTTTTCTACAACCCCTGCCTGACTCTTCTAGAGAAGCATTTCTTCATGTGATGAGCATCACTGAGCTCAGAGAAGGAACTCGAGAGAGGAGATTTTCCTTGGTGTGAGTTACAGGTGCAGAAATAGTCCCAAACTCAGAATGTCTCCCAAACAAATGCAGTTGGTAGTGGCTTGGCTTGTGCAAGTGTGATAAGGGGCATTTGGCTGCGACAGTTGATTCCCACCCATGCCTTTCCCCTATGAGGTAAAAGAAAACAGCATGGAAAACCATTCTGGTGAAAGCGCTAGAACACAAGTCTGATGGGACACAGCTGAGGGAGCTGGGAAAGGAGCTCAGCCTGGAGCAAAGGAGGCTCAGGGGGACCTTGTGGCTCTGCACAGCTCCTGACAGGAGGGTGCAGCCAGGGAGGGTCAGGACCTGCTTCCGGGCACAAGTGAGAGGAAACAGTCTCAAGCTGTGCCAGGGGAGGCTTAGGTTGGATATTGGGAAAGATTTCTTCATGCAAAGGGTGGTCAGGCAGTGGCACAGGCTGTCCAGGGCAGTGCTGGGCTAGTGGTTGGACTCAAGGATCTTAGAGGCTTTTCCAGCCTTTACAATTTCATTTTCTATGGTTCTGTGAGTGCAAGTAGAACTATTTTTAAAGCTTGGCTGTATTACTAAGTAGTGTTTGAAAAGCCGTGATGTCTGTAAATGTCAGCATCATTCTTCTGGTCTTCCATCTCATGGTGTATATTGTCCATAGTTTCCTAGACATTTGCGGTATTAATAGAAGATTTATGTATAAGCAGTTTACACTCCTGCAGTTGATAACAGACTGTCTAAGTTATAAGAGAATGCAAGAACCTAAGTAATTTTCACTCTTGCTTTATGAAGTGAAATTACTGTAATTGTAAAACTACTGTCAAGTCTGATGGTGTGGTTCTGTCTGTATCTTGTGTGTAAATAAATATTTCCTCCAATCTTCTATTTAACTTTTACAAAATCAGTTGATTTTGTGCGAGTGCTTTGTCTACCTGTGACCGATGCTCATAGACACTAATGCTTTCCTTTAATATCTGGCAGGCCAGAAGAATGTTTCTGGGAGAAATGGCAAGTTTGGAAGCCATCCTGAAAACACAGACGATAAAAGTGCCTAAACCCATCAAAGTTATAGACCTGCCTGGGGGCAGTACTGCATTTGTGATGGAACATTTGGAAATGCGGGGCTTAAACAGGTAAAACACAGCATTATCTTTGCCTCCTTTAACCCAAAGTTTTGGCTGCTATGACAATTAAATCACTTATTTTCGTAATAAAAACTTGTTAAATTTTTTTCTAAAGCAAGTTAAGAGATATATGGGAAGTTATACAGCAGGGAACTGTATAAAATACTTCATGATGCCTCACCTAGCAAATTGATCATACATCATAAAGTGAGTCTGGGTTTTGGTTAGTTTTGGGTTTGTTTTTTCAGGTAATCAGTGATTTTTACAATAAGGTTTCTTTTTACAGAAAGGAAAATAACCAGCCTAATCAGCTATTTTGTGTACTTGCCATTGATATAAGTGCTTTAGTGCTTGGCATGAGTATGCCAAGAAGAGGAGCTTCCCCAAATTTTTTAATCTCGATTTAAGCATTTTTACAGCTCTTACTTTCATTTTGATAGTGTCAAACATTTGACCCTTTTCTGTGGCAAGCACTTAATATGGTGAATCCATCCGTCTGGTTCCATTAGGGAGGGGAATCATTACCAATTTCTCATCTCTCTCTCAAAACTTATGCAGCCAGTTTAAAGTCTTATCCCTAATCCTGCTCATTGGCAGAGTTTCTAACTCATGAAGGGCCCTCAGTGGGTCTCAAGAGAAAGGGCAGAGATGTTGCTGTTTTGGGCTCAAATGGTACGTTTGACATGCAGATTTCGGGGGATAGCTACAGTCTGTGTTAACAGGAACAAATTGAAGAAATAACTTTGCCTTGAGGTGACAGTGCCTTGAGAAGACGAAAAGTTGAGAAAGGTCAAAGGCAGTAAAAGGAACTTAATTTTGTTAACATGGGAGGCAACTGGCTGTAAGGTTTGTTTGTAATTACTACAAGACTTTTCTGAACGGTGTAGAGAATAAGGTTTTATTTAAAATAGATAATAAACTAGGCCCATGTGACTCTCGCATCATCTAGGCATTTTAGAGAAAAGCAGCCAGAAACAGCAGTAGAAAGAAAAGGAGATCAGCCTTGTTTGGTTCTATTTCCCAAAGGCAGTTTGCCGCAGATTTAAAAAAAAAAAAAAAAGGCATAACCTGTGCATGCTTTCTTACACGTATCTTACTGGAAGTGCTTACAGAAGTGGTATCATACAGAAATTAGAATTGATTGTTTCTCACTGTTAGTAAATTCATGGTTGCTGCTCACTTTCAGTAGTGGTGTGAGAAACAGCCAAGTAGGTACATTCTGTCTGTGTTAATAGGTAGCCTTGACAGAAAAACAGGGTGTTTATAACTGGAATACTCTAAAAAATTATTTTGTTTGAGGTGTAGAATTTCCTTTACTTACCTGATAAATCTCTTAAAGTAACTCCTGGAATATCGAGACCTGTTTTTGTTTATGTGTCAGTGTTAGTAAGATTATTTTTGTTTCTTAGACATTCAGCACTGCTTGGAACTCAGCTGGCTGATCTTCACCTTCATAACCAGCAACTTGGAGAGAAGCTGAAGAAAGAAGGGAGCATAGTTGGTACAGTCCACAGTTGTTTGCAAATTTAACCTAGTTGGTAATAATCTACAAAATAGTTAAAATGGTTTTTGCTACTTCAGGACAAGTTCATCTTCCACTGAAGATAGCATGACAATAGGTTTGGGTGAAGCACACTGAGGCAGGGATTCTTTTTGCTTTTTGTTTGGATTCTTTGTTTGCTCTGTTTGGGTCTGTCTAAGCAAAACATATATTTAATTTGGGGCTCTTGGAGCCCAAACCACAGTTTCTACAAGGACATGATATCAGACGAGACACAGTACCTCAAAATACAGTTATGAAGAGTAGAATTTAGCTGCTTTACCTCAAGCTGTAAATTTAAAAAAACAGCAGCAACCATTGTAACCATAAAAAGAACATGAAGGTATTTTTTTTTTTTTCTCAGTAGAAGCAGCATTGTACCTGTGCATAGTTTTTAAGGTGATTTGCATCATGAATGTATTTTGTCACTGTTGTTGAATTTTTGTCTTTGGTTTGAAAGGTAAAGGCCAAGGACAAACGGAAGTCCAGTTTGTGGATCAGTTTGGCTTTCATACAGTTACCTGCTGTGGTTACCTTCCACAGGTAGGTTGTACTTCATCAGACTGATAGAATTTTAAATTTGTCTTGTTTTCCCTTCAGTAACACAAAGGGTCAAATTTGTCATAATGGAAATAAATGAATTTTTGTGGAGCCATGAAAAGAAAAAACATGGTTTAGCCTGCTGAGGAGAGTAGTGCACTTATAGCTGCGTTGGACACTGATAGCTTTTCAATTTATTGGATTTCAATCACTGAGAGAAAATTACTCATTCTCTTAATTTAATGTTCTAAAATAACATTTGGTTAAATGATAGTACTTACTGTCCTGAATGGTACCAGCACAGAGGCTGTGTAATCCTCAGAAGGCTTATTTGAAAAGGAAGCAAATTAGCCATTTGTGTGGTGTAGAACTAGTATCTGCAGTCCTTTTCCTTCAGGTGAATGACTGGCAGAGTGACTGGGTGACCTTCTTTGCCAGACAAAGAATCCAGCCCCAGATGGACATGGTCGAAAAGAAATCAGGAGACAGAGAAGCAAGAGAACTTTGGGCACAGCTTCAGGTACAAGCAATTCTCTCAGTTCTCATTATTGGGAGAGCTGGATGTACTCAAGATTTTGTTTTTTTTAAACAAAGTTCCTGTTTGTTGGTTTGCTCCAAATCCTGTTGGTAAGACACTCCAGTTTTTAGGAAATAAAGTGCCCTTTATTCTAAGGTATAATGGCTTTGCCACATCACCCTATGCTAACATTCCAAAGTGAATTCCAAAGTGCCAGATAGCACTTTGCTGTACTTTTTGGGAAATCTTATAGATGGAGATCGTGTTTCTCATTCCCTGTAGCATGTTCATGGTGAGAAATGTACATATGCAGTTCTATTCTGCACGTTGTCCATGATCTGATCTGATCAAATGACTTCCTTGTTGGCTCTTCGGGTACTATTTTGTGGAAATTTGGTGAGATACCCCTGAGCTTTCTAATGATGGAGTGTTGGTGGTTTTTGTTACTAATCCTGGTCAATATTTGAGTTTAAGGTTTTCATTTTCTTGCTAAAAAAAGATTTGCGTGACTATTCTGCTGCTGCTTTTTATGAAAAATGAGATTTCTCTGGATGTACCCAGCATCTCTTGACCAGGTCCTGTGGTGTTTCAAATTATGGGTTTTAAGAAGTTTCAAGTATGCAGATAAACCTCCACATTTTAAGGTGAATGAGTGTGATAGTTTACGTGTCTTGGTTTTCTCCCTTGCAGCTGAAGATACCCAGTTTGTTCTGTGATGTGGAAATCGTTCCTGCTCTCCTGCATGGGGATCTCTGGGGAGGAAATGTAGCTGAGGATGATTCTGGTCCGATTATCTTCGATCCAGCTTCTTTCTATGGCCATTCAGAGTATGATCTTGCAATAGCTGGGATCTTTGGTGGCTTCAGCAGTTCTTTTTATTCTGCTTATCACAGTAAAATCCCCAAAGCCGCAGGGTTTGAGAAACGCCTGAAGCTTTATCAGCTGTTCCACTACATGAACCATTGGAACCATTTTGGTTCAGGGTACAGAGGGTCTTCTTTAAACATTATGAGAAACCTTGTAAAGTAACTTGCTGCTTAAGCCAAATACTTCCTGTGTTGTTTGGAGAGCCTCATACCTTGGTGGTGCAGCTGCAGGAGTAGTGATGCTAAAAACAACCTGTGAGACCCTCGACCTTCTTACTCAGCTAAAGACCCAGAATCAGTGACTCCTGCTGAATACCAAGTGTAACATAGTCATCCCTTTTTAGGATAGTTGGGGATAACTCCATGAGGGGAAAAAAATAAGGAGTTTATTCATTTGCACAGTGAATAAAGGTCTCAGTGTCCAGAAAGCACGTGGGACTGTGCAGGGTAATAAAAATACCGAGGAGATGTGGCTAAAAGGAGTTGCTCCTTGCATTTTGCTGTGTCTTCCTCCCTCTTTCAGCTGTTCATATCCAATTGTGTGCATAAGAGCAAAGTTAACAACAGAGCTTGAAAGTCAACAGGAAAATTATATAACAGGAGCTGTGAGAAGGGATTTGGACTTGCTATTCATTTTCACAGAATCAGAGGGGATGAGGCTGGGAGGGATCACTGGATGTCATCTAGTCCAACCTCCCTGCTTAAGCAGATTACTTAGGATTGGCTCCAGAGGCTTTTAAAGACCTCCAGTGTTTTGCTGATTGATTCCGTTGGATGCAGTTGGTGGCTCCTGGCGTGCTTGTAGGCTGTTCTGTGCTTTCTGGTCAGTGGGCTTTTATCCACAGCAATTCTGCTTACACCGGAACTAGTTCTCTTCCTTTTTTGGATTATGCTTTTGTCCAAGAGTGTGCATTCTTAGAGAACTTTTCAGGTAAGACACTTTGCATGTACATACCTTGTGGAGTTTTATTCTGTCACCGCTGCACACAGAAGGTAGATTTTTTGACTGTTTTAATGCCCACACAATAGTGCCATGTGGTTGTGGTGAAGGCTTCACGTACATTTTCTGTAACTTACAGGTGCCATAAGCTAACATTTCCCTTCAGTCCTTGTGGAGAAATACTAACAGACAAGGCTGAGCAAGGACAAGTGTCCATGTTGGCGGTAGTTCACCAGAAACAAACTGCAGCCTCAGGGGCAGGGACACTGAGGGAGCTTGGTGTGCCATCCTGAGAGAGGCAGGAAACAAAGGATGGGGTGGCACCGAGGTGTTGTGGCCATACTGTGTTTAAAATAATGCAGCCAGTGGGAGCTAAGCCAAGGAAGGGCCAAAGCAGTCACCAAAAGCTGAACTTTGTTTCAATGTCTGAAATTACATAAAAACTTTTTGTCCTTGTATATCCTAATGAAATGAAACCTGCAAATGCTTCACGTATATGACTAAAGTCACTCAAACTCCACCTAATCATGACATGACAATAACTGAAACTTTGTCTTTTCCACACCCTCAAAGCAAACAATAAAAATAGAGCTTGAAAGGGGAAGGAGGTCAGAGGAGACTCCTCCTGGGATGGCTGAGAGGTTGTACCCCTCTGCTTCCCCACAGGGATGCCTGTCGCGTAACTGTTTCAAATACTACCACTTGTGCTTTCTGATACCAATGTGTTTACCAACAACAATTTATCAACCTCATTCTGGCACAAGGATCAGTAAACCACACTGTTTATGTCACGAATGTGCCCAGTGTCAAGGCTGCACCGTTTGTGCTTCTGTGGTTGTGAGAATTCTAAAGCAGACTTAGAGTGCTGCACTGTTCTCTCTAAAATATTATCTGTGAAGGCCTCCCAGGGACTCAGACAGACTAGGAAGGGGAATATGTAGACACCTCTGGGCCCAAAACATCTGTGGATAACCTGGAAAGCAAGGGGTTCGTCCTTTCCTAAATTTTAACATCACTGTCCCCCCTAAGTGCATGTCATAGCTCTTGTGGTAAGAGACATGAAACCAGACCAAGTTAGGGTGTAACTCACAGAGCAGCACTTCACCAGTGTCAGAAGTCCTTGATAGCTCGACACACTTGCTTTTACCTGCAAGGTGTTAATAATAAAATTGTACTTTTTTTGATGTAGGCTGGTAGTGGTGCTTCTGTGCAAGCGTACCAGGTAGGTGAGAGAGATGCACGATTCCTAACATGCACTTTGAGTGTTGGGGAATGACTTTTATTAACTAAAATTGCTTTTCACTGGATATTGGCAGATTACTGAGGGTTTTCTAGTTGCTAGTTTTGCAGTTACTTACACATATTGGAAACAAGTTTGAAGACTGTTATTTGCTACAACTTTCCTTAATTGTACTGCTTTTCTCACTGGCTATTTGACTTCTGCTGCAAAAAATCTGCTTGGTAGAATAGGTTTTACTTTTACCTTGTTGCTCAAGTAAAAAGTTTTCCAGTTGATAATTGTTGTCTCTGTCTTCTGAATTAAAACCTTACATCTTAGTTTGTTCTTGAGGAGCTGCTTGCTCTAAGCTGTTAAAGATCCCTAGTTTATTAGATAAATTATGATCATCAGAGGTGTTTCTGGGAATGTGCATGGTCATGGATTGGCCTGGATCAGTGTGTCACTGAAGAAAATGTACGTGTTTAGTACAGTGCAAGATCTGAATTTTTCAAAAATACATAAATTATATCATTATTAGCAGGAGAAAACTAGTTTTCCCATTTCAGTGTGATTTTTTTTCTTTTTCATTGCCATGGGCTGCTGCCATCTGCAAAAACCACCTGCAGATATGAATGTTGCACTCAAGTGCTCATTTTCCTCCTGCTTCTCATCCTCAGTGCTGTTCCAAAATAGATCTGGTGATTTAAACTGCTGCTGGGCTGTTCTAGCAGGTGGGAAGTGCTACAGAATTAGCTTGTCCTCTAGGCACTGAATGTGGCAAAAAGCTTTAGGGGGAAAATCTGGTTTGGTAACTAAACCACACCACGATCACAGCACCTTTATTATTTTTTCTTTGTAAATACTCAGTTACTTTGAATCTATTATTTGATGTTTTGTGTCTTTGGGGGTTTGTTTTGTTTTTCCCTTAACAATTAATCAGAAAAAATGAATTAAGGCTTCTTTCACTATGCAGATAAAAGGTTCCCTATTCCTTGTCATTATTTCATTGCTGAAACACTTTATTCCTTTTCCCAAATACTCCAGTGCAACCCAGGGTATGATTCCCTTCTTTCTGCAATGGGAGAGTCATCTAACCAAGATTATCTTTATACAAAAATTAGTAAAACAAATATTACAGGATCTGGGTTAATAGCCTGTTTTAAAGGCTAAATACTCTACACCTGAGAGTGCCACTTGCATTTTTCTAGTACAAAGTGACTGAATTCAGAAGTACCCAAGCATGGGAAAATGACTGGGGGTAAAATCACAGAAAAGTGGGAAGTTACATTCATGTTCTAACAGAAGTTGTAACAGTATGGAAATCACAGTTCAGAGCAGTTGCTGCTTCCTGGATAGAATGTGGTGAGGAGGCCTGGAATCTGCTCCGTGATCATTCCCCACAAGCACAATCTGCAGCCTCCAGCACCTGCCCAGGGGAATTAAATGAAGGGTGAACAGAGAGGAGAAGGCAGCCAGGCTCAGTTAAAATCCTTGTGGGAAGAAGTACTGGAGTGAAGGAAAACATAAATGACAATTGCCACCTTCAAAGAATGCATATTTGGCATATGGATTGATCATGCTTTTAAGTTCAGAATCACTACAAAAACTAGTTTTAGATTTTTTTTTTCTTTCCTGCTGAAGAGTAATCCTCTGCACAACAAAGACACTATGACTCAATTATGAGATACTGCTGAAAATTACTGTCACAATCTTAACCAGTACTGCTGATACAATGTAAATTACAGTCAAGGGTTCTGACTAGAAACACAAAACACAATCTCACAGTCAGCATCAAAGGAACTAGAATGAGGTTTATTAGTTGCCAGAAAAATATCTGGTTTGCATAGAGGAGATTGCTCCTTTATATAAAAGGGAAATTAGTTTAATTCTTTCAGATTTGTACATTTCTCATGTTCCACAACAGCATTAATAAGTTATCCCCAGAAACTGGCTGCATCCAAGCTTGACTTAATGTTGTGCATGTTTTCTCGACGCTGTTTGGTGTAAATATTTGCCTCCCCTTTTTGCAGCCTTTGCCTCAGCGCAGACTTTTGCTGCTTGGTCAGTTGTCGCTTTATCTTCTGTTTCACCAGCTCCTACAAACAAACAATTCACCATCAGAGCTTCTTTAGATCATTTAGCACTAAGACGGGACACAAAGACAGTACCGTTTCAGGACCAACATGAGCATTCATGATGTTCATCCTGACTGGAGAAATTATGAAAAGAGTTGTTTCCTTGCAAGAAAATAATAAAAAAAGGGAGATTCTCTGCTCTGGACAAAGCCTGCATGGAGTGCTGTGTGTGTTCAATGCTACATCCCCAGGATTCACAGCACCTAGAGAGGTATCTGGTTATCTCTGACATTGTCTTTTGATAGTCCAAGCTCTAATAAACAGCACTTTAAATCCTACTTTCAAATTCAAACATGCTTACAGGGATGATAAAGGACCATCACCTCTTGGAGCAAAACATACGCCTTCCACAAGAACCTAAAATGTATTCTAACATTTCACGTCCAGCAGCAATCATTTGGTTTGTGCCTGGTTTCCTTTTTTTTAGCACCTTGTTTTTTCTAAAGTTGAGATGACAAAAATGTGAACGATAGTAATGAAAAGCTACAACTCGCTAACATGAATGGGGCTAAGACAGACGGGCAGTCAGCAGTGACTTGCAATTCCTCCTCTAGTTTTTCTATGGTGAGGCACTCTCCTATTAATGTACACAAGGTCAGGACTGTCTGGTGCCTCTACAGCACAAAACACTGGAACAGCAATGGTGACTGCCACTTCCATCAAACTGCAGTAGCTTCATGAAATTTCAGCTGTTACTTGCACCTCTGCTTCATTCTGAACTCTGACCTCCATTGTGAGTATGTAATTAACAAAGAACACTAGATTTTTCTCCCTTTAAAATAAAAATGCACTTTAAAAAACGTGGCAGAGGTAGATCTACCACCTACCGTGTGGTCTGCAGTTAAAGAAAAATACATCAAGTTCTACGGAAAATGTCCTTATTTATACAATGCAGAAAGACAAATTCAAATTGCCAAAGAGATCACTATTAAAGGTGAGTTCATAGAAACCTCCAAGAAGTCAGGTGAGAAAGGCCAACTTAAATCTTGACTCAAGCATCCACTTTCAAAATAAAAAGTAAAATAATCATGGCTAGCAACAAAAATGAATGGACTGATGCTGTCAGTGCATTAAATATAATAACATAAATTAGCCTGTTATTGGGTAAATGAGAGTTGTTAATGCTGATGTGGAACTTCAATGAGAGGAAAAAGAACAAGACATGAAGCAGAGTACTGGCAATCATTCCCTGCAAAGAATTACAGCAGGATCAGTCCTACTTTAATGTGGGCATGGAATGCAAACTGGAGGGGTAGATGGTAACAGTCTTTTTAAAGATAATTTCTGCCTGAGAACAGTTTCAGAAAGAGGTGTTAACAGCTCTGTGTAGTATAAGGTGGTCTGAGGGTAAACTAGATGATAACAACAGTAATATTTACCGGAGGAATGGTTGAACAGCTCCCAACACTTCTGACTGATGTGATGCTTCTAGTCCTTGTTCTCTGCCCAGCAATAGGAACAGCACACTCTTTATTACTGAAACACATAAATCAATGTGTTATTCCACTGGTAAAATAAACATCCTTTGCCTTTATGAGCATGGTGTTTTAGGCTTCACTTTCTGGTCTATAACCTGAAACGCAGGAGTACAACATGCAAATGATACAAAGTGTTTCTATATTAAATACTAACACTGGGTGTTTGAGACAGGCATTCTATGAAAGGAAGAATTTATTGCACAACAGCCACATAAACACCAGACACACAAGGTGAAGCCTCAGGGCATTTAAACAAAACCATTTCACATCCTGCATCAATGTTCTGACAAGTCGTTTAACTGAAAAGCAGGAGCAGATGAGGAGTATGAACTGGATTTCTGTATCCAGGTACAAGGTGGGCTCAAGAGACAAGAATTTCACATAAAAGGGGCAAGTCTGAAGGCACGCAGGAATCTATAAGTGTGTCAGGAAAGGAATCAAAAGCCAGAACAACACACAGTGCTTTGTATTTTAATAGTACAGTCCAAGAAGCTTGTTCTTGCCAACTTCAGCTGAGTGAGCAGTGGAACAATTTGGCTTTGGCACAGAGTATTTGAATGAGAAACGCAGCCACAAAACTATTTAGAAGTAGCATTTGAACATCACAAACTCCTTCACTATCAGTATTAACTAAAATAATTAAAAAGAGAAGAAAATCCAGCACAGAAAATGGTTTGGTCCATAAATTAAGTGCAAGACCTGATTTTTCATTAGATACTACTGTACAGCTGGAGAATCAAGAGACCAATAGGAAATGTGTTCACTGGAATGTTTTCAAAAGAAATTGAATTTTTAGTCTTCAGTTTAAACAAGGGCAGCTGAAGAGCAGTCCTCCTTGAGCTGCTTGAAAGACTTACATTTACTCTGGGGACGAATTCACCCTTCAGATACGGAATAAGAATCTTTACCTGTAATGCCTGAATTCCTCATTTAAAGCTGATGAGTTGACCAGCTCAGGGCACTTGTCCTCATCCTCCTCACCCTCACAGCACCCTCCTTGACCTCTCTGATTCTTCACTTCAGCAGCATTTTCAGTTATGCTTTTGTCCTTAAGAAAAGTATTTGCAGAACCCTCTGCATCTTCACTGGACCGCCGAGTCACAGCTGGCCCTTCATCTGTTTCCAAGGCTGAACTCAACTCTGCCATACTCAGTCTTTGTGTATTTTCACTGCTTTCAGCTGCATCAGCCTCTTCCTCACCGCTGCTCAGGGCATTGTCAGAGGCTCTGCCTTCAGAGAAATCACCCACTTCACACGAGAAATCTTCACCGTTCTCTTCATCTTTGCTGAAGAAGCTGAGCTCATTCTCAGCATCTCCTGCAAGTTTTAACACCTCAGTGTGGTCATCCTCGTCACAACCTGGGGGGTAAAGCAGTTCACCATCTTCCTGCATTTCCTTGGCATAGCCGCTGGCAGCAATCTCTCTATCAAGAGAACACTCTCTCCTGTGAAAGAGGAATGTTTTCTTGTAATGTGCTAAATTATCAACTTGCCAATATGCTACATTATGGATTAAAAGTGCTAATCAAGCTAGACCACAATTACGTGTACTATTAATAACGAGGACACTCTGTTGAAACACGAAATACCACATGCTAGTGCTGTGCTTTATGTAAAGTATTAACAGAATGCAATCTGGAAGAAAAAAACTCCTCCAGAAAATTATTCCACCTCTACTACCTGCATTTATGTTTATTTACAGGATTTTTTTTTTTTACTTTAGTAGGAATATTGTTTGGTTTTAAGTGCAAATTATGCTTAAGCAAACAGAGTAAAAATGGGTCTGACACACTGAAATGACTGAAGTGTCGAACTTCTTAGGAGAAGTGCTCAGAATCAAATAAAAGTCCTTTCATTCTAACAGCTTTGGTCTTAAAACAAATGAAAAATTACTTTACTTTGTCAAAGAGGAAAAAGTACTATGAAGAGACGCTTGAACGTAATAATGCTTGAAGAGGTGGTCAGCATATTTACAAGCATTTTAAAAATAGGTTTAAAACTGAAACCCAAACTAATCCACAATATACCAGAACTGTCAAACAGGCTGATTCTGCATCACTGTGAACATTTTCTGGACATTCACCATTTGGATCAAACTTTCAGATTGATCTCTCTTCTGTAGTTACAAAAAGACAAAGGAGGCAGCAGAGAATTTTACAAAACGCTGCAGCTTTTGAAAACCACTTACAGGAACTTTGGTTTAAGAAAACACTGTAGGAATCACAAAAATGTAATTTAAAATTGCATAGTTGGCCCTTTTTTAAAAAATTTCTCTCACAGGTGCCCATTTTTCTCAGAAAATCAACACTAATGCCATATGTAGCATTAAATTCAAATTCATCTGGTCTTTTCTACCTGATGTCTCTGAATGTTGGGAAAAGCTCACTCTCGTAGTTGAAGCGTTTCTTAAAGAACTCCTTAATACAATTAACATCTCTGTCAAAATACCTGTGAAAATACAGAATTTTACAGACAAAAAAAAAAATCAATGAAGTCTACTGCAATGACAAACTTTTACCCTACATTTCTTGTCTTCTACTGGTATTATAATAATTTCTATTTGTGATCCCATGACAAAAGGCTAGGAAGAGAAACTGGAAATAAAGAGAAAGATGCACTTTATTTCTTAACTGAAAAACATTATTATCTCTGAGAACCAATTTCTACCTTTCTGCTCATTCTTTCTTTGGAACACTATTTGTGCTGCATGACAACAATGATAGAAAAAAGAATCAGGAAAAGACTTGTTGAAACAAGTCATGGTTGACTGTTTTCTGTCATCAGCACTTGTCAGATTCACCTTAAAAACACCTTTAAATCTGAACCTACCATTCAGCATTTGCATGTGATGTTGACATCATCTGAGGGAAATCAATCAAAGTGGCATGGTCGTCATTATCCAAGATCAGATTAAACTCATTGAAATCCCCATGGATCAGGCCGTGATTGGCGAGTTTCACAATCAGATCCATTAATTCACTGTAGACAGCAGCAGGATCTTCCATTTGGTGCACCTGGCACCTGAAAAGCAAAAGAAAATAAAATATCCTGAACCTTGAAAACCTAAGTAAAAACTACAAAGTATACAAAATACATCTGAAGGAATGTCAGAGTATGCCAGAATTAAAATTAAAAGGTCCCTCAGGTCTCTGGTCCAGCATCCACCTCAAAGCTGAGTCAAATCTGAGATCATACCAGAGTGCTCAGGGCTTTGTCTAGTTGGGACAGAAAAATTCCAGGGATGGAGAGAAACTGTGAAACCTTCCTGAGCCACCTGTGCCACTGCCTCTCTGCCCTCAAGAAGAGAAGATATCTCCTTATACCCAGGCTAAACCTCATCTAAACTCACACTCACCACCGAGCACTGCTGTCATAATTCATTACTTAAATAGTGGAGCAGCAAACTTTTGTGTCTCTCCTGTTTTAGGTAATCTTATGGTGTAAGTAGGAACTATGTCTTCTTGTGTTGAAATTTAAATGCCACATGACAATTTTCTTTTACAAAAACATATTTCTAGATTATGTTAGGAAAAGAAAAAAAGAGCAAACTTCCACTGCAGACTTCCACAGTGTTCTGAGGTGTTCTGTTTACATGATAGATGTGCAATTATTTACCAAATGAAGGTGGGGAGATAGGATACAATGACGTCTTCTCCATGTTACTCTGCAAATGTTACACTTGGGAATTAATTCCCTTTTGACTCCACTGCCCACTTGAGATCCTGAATACTACACAACAGCATGGACTGGTTTGTTCCATAAAAAGACACTTTAAATTTCTGGATTAGAGTTGGGTTAGTCTACACTATATCAAGTATACAGGCACTTTGCATTCAAAACCAAACCAACCCTTCACATACAAAACTCAGTAATATGTAGTATTTCTAGAGGCTGGAAAAATCAAGCAAAATAATCTTTCTCAAAGATGCAAAACCAGTTTATAGTTGGCATTTTATGCAAGTTCAGAAGTTCTGCAACAGTGAGTTATAAACTCACTGGAATTAACAGAGGAAGAATCACAAACTGGAGCTCAGAACACAATGGAGTATAAAAGAGTATATTCAATACTCTATATATGAAGTAACAATACAGAATGTGCAATTTCTGTGCAGAAAACAAGGAAAAACCCTAACCCTGTTACCTTTCCTAAGGTTGTTAGGGTCTCTATAACACAGAGAGTTCAAGTTTCACTACTTACAAAGGATATCCATCAACAAGTTCCATTACAACTGCATGCCTGTTGTAGTCTATGGGTTTTGGAACAGGAAATTCTCTGTCATGCAAAGCCTGGAAAGAGACAAAACATTAAAGAATTAAAATCAAGTAGTTACAGAATAATTATATTTATTGACAAACTCACTTTTAAGATGAGCAGTACATATCACTGTGATAGCAGCATGCATTGCTCAAAACGTGTCCTTAAAAAGGAGAACAGCCTCACAGCCTCTGAACTTTCTCTCCAAAGACAAATGAAATTCCTAAGATTAAAGACTGCATGCACTGCCTACAGTTTAACTATTGTGCAAAAACACAACAGAATGGACAAATCACAGAATCTCATCTGGTACATTAGCCCAAGTACTCAATAGCAGATAACTGGAAATGGGGCAATAGGAAAGAACCCCAAATTAAGTTGCTGTCAATACAGCAACAATACAGAACAAAGTTCTGCCAGATTAGTCAATCTACACTCAGTTGCTGCGAAGACAAAAGTTCATTATTGAGTATTAATAATCAGCATTACACCACACTTAAGATTAAGCAAAAGTAGGTTATTCTATTCTGAAGCTCTCCTGTTTTCTTTTTCTAGCACAAATTTAGTTTTTCACTTGCTTCATTTAACTTTTTCATGGGTTCATTATCTTTTTACTCGTTCTGTTGTTACCAGTGAATTCTTCTAAGATAGAATCCTAAGTCAAAGCAGCATAAATACACCTTTTGCTGCTAAAGTATTAAGCTACTACTGCTTTTCAGCACACAATTAATCCTCCCCCAGGATTCCTAGGCTCAGGGAAAGTGACCCCAACAATTATATTTTCTACAAGTTCTGACCACATGATCCTTTACCAGTTGGACCCCCTGAATCAATACAGAAGTTCAAAATGAAATTTAGTTCTAAATTAGCTCTCTCTCTCTGTGGGGGCCACTGGTATAACCCATCATGGCTCCTTTTTCAGAGAACAAGAAAATCATATTTCATGTACATACTAATCCTGACTAGCACAAAAGGAGAAAGGAAAACTAGTTTTCTATAAATAATTAGTTTTCAGCTATCACCTTTCAATCTCTCTACAATATCTGTAATTGTTTGAAGCAAGTAAAAAAGTACAGAACTCTTGAGAGTAGCAATATATACTTGGAAATGAAATCTTCTCCCACAGTGCAAGACAAAGTGTGCCATTTTAGATCAGAACACCACTTCAGACTAAAAGATTTCCCTCAATAGCCAAGCAACAATTGAAAAGGCAATAAATGAAAAAATAATATTAAGAAATTACAGCTGCTTACGGTATAAATTTTAAAGGAAAAACTGCAGAGCTGGTGATATATATCTATATGGAGATTATCTACCCATAAATAACACTGTCAATTTGAAATTCTCTCATGTCACCTGCTTCCTGTTCCTTGTGATTCCCACGGCAAAGCCTCATTTTGGGAAGTGTACAAAACACATAGCACTGAAAGTGACTGAAATGTATACTCTGAGTCCATTAGGGGAAAGAGAAAATAAAGCATAAATCCTACTGCAAACAGAAACTGGTCACCAGACAGCCTGAGAGGCATCTTCCAGCCTGACACATCACTGTGACACTGTGTCAGTGGCCACCTACCTTCATGTAGGCAAACTCCTTCATTGCTGCTATCCGGGACAAGTACAGCCAGGACATTTTGTGCCTGTGCTTGTGGTAGTCACGTTTGTTCTTCAGGTTTCGGAAGGAGGTTCTCCCCAGCCGGTGCAGTTTCAGCGCAAACTGTTGCTGCTCCTCATTGGCAACAATATAAATATCTAGAAGACAAGGCAGGGAAAAGATCAAAGTTGGAAAAGTTCAGTGCAAGCTTGTTACCTCATTTTTCACTATTTCTGGCACTGTTAGTAAAGCCGGTTAAATTTACAAGACAGTGTTCCAATACTTTTGAGCCTATTTTGCCTTACTGCTCTATTTGTAAGTGGGATGAAGAAGCTGAAATTATATTTTTGTTAAAATCTGACACTCTTCACAAAGCACTACACAAGCTGCACATGCCTGCAAAGTATCTTGATGAACTAAGATCAGAAAAAATGGACAAAATATAATCACATTCTTGTGGATAAATATACAAACTAACCCAGAAGCTCCACCCAGCACTTGAACAAGTGGCCCATAAATCTTAGTGTTTGACAGATGAACTGATGTGGCTACCCAGAGGAAAAATCACCTAGATTTTAGCAAAATACTTGCAACGTTACAAATGTGTTCACTTAAAAAATTATTAAAAACGTGTTTTATTTACCTGATTCTTTGCCAACACCCATCTGGTTTCCCACAGAAGTGATGACTTGTCGGGAAGAGAGAGTTTTCAGAGCCAGGTAATCATATCCTGCATTAGTTAACCGATAACCCTGCACAGCTAGGAAAAAATAGAACATTTCACTCCTTATTATGCATACATCACATCTAAAACATCTCAATTTAATCTTGTTTCAGCTTGCAGTACACAACACCTATGTAATATTCCACCTCTTGCCTCCTAACAGCCCAATTTGACTGAATGGTCGAGATGTTTAAACTGAACTGGAGCAACCCTTAATCCTCTGAAAAACTAGGACAAAAGGAAGGGAGAGGTATTTCCCATAGACTCCCTCACTGTTTGCAGGGCCAGATGCAACTGAAAGGCTGAGAATGAAATGGGGAAAGACCTGCACAACTTTAGTCACATGGCAGATAACACAAACTGCTTCAGCAGCTGTTCTTGAGGGGGTGAAATGCCCAAGGATTGTGCAGTCTGCGTGAGGATACAATTAATTTGGGTTGCTTGCTATAAGTGATGATCCTCTCCACTTGATTCTGAGCAAAGAAGGAAGCTAACTGCTCATCTCTTTTCTGCCTGTCAGCTCCACAGGCACAAGCAGACACAGCATCTGGGGCTGCACAAACCCACATTCCCAGGATAAGCCCAAGAGAAGGCAAAGCAAATGCTCTGACCACTCCTACATCCCAACCTGTGCGTGTATCTGCCAGGACCTGTGAGACACTGGGGATGGAATGAGAAAGAGACACAGAAACATAACATCCAAACTCACTTTTAGTTCGTTCATAAGCCAGGAGTTTGTGCTTCACCAACTCTCTCAAGATTTTATTACAGCCACCGTGTTTAAGGCTGGCAATGGAAGCAATTAAGCTAGCAGGAACTATTTCATGGTTCTTCATGCCCATTTCCACCTAAAAGAGTAATTAAAAGCAGATTTGTTAGGCCCTGAGTTCAACAGTGAAATATCAGATCCTGCTTCACAGCAAAATCCCTTTTCAAGGATGCAGCTTTAAAAGACTACAGATTTTAGGACCTAACCTTTTATGTTTCAAGATTCAACACAGGTTTTAATGCATGACTGCCCCTTGTGAGCTTACGTACAATCCACCCTGGGAATCTTTTCTGTAACAGACAGAAGATGAGTGGCTGGTCAGATTTCAGTCCCAGCCACGGGGAGTGGAGAGAGCAGAGACGCTGGTGATGCTGCCTCACCTTGATGACCACCCGGGTGTCTCCAGGGATCCCACGGGGCATACCTAGGGACCACCCAGGCATCTCCAGGGACCACCGGGGCATCTCAGCCAACCCCTGCCTGTCCCAGAGACCACCGAGTATCCCCACAGGCCACACGGACATCTCCAGTGATCCACTGGGTATCCCAAGAGACCCTCCGGGCATCCCCAGGGATCCCGTGGGTTATCTTCAGCGACTCCTGGGCATCCCCAGACACCCCCCC
>VZRM01002257.1:242086-264141 GCA_013397955.1 Grantiella picta | reverse complement strand
CCGGGAGGCCGAAGCAAACACAGGCGCGAAGCAGGCCGGGCCAGCACGGAGCCCCAGGGCGGCAGAGGCACCACACGCGAGTCCCGCCAGGCCCCGCTGCCCGCTCACCGCGGTCAGCACCCTGAAGTGCTCCCGGGACAGGTAGCGCAGCATCACCACGTTCAGCTTGCCCATGGCGGCGGCAGAGGAGGAGCAGGAGGGGAAAAGGAGGACGAAAAGGCGGAGGAGGAGGAGGAAGATAAGGAAGGAGACGCGGATGAGGGTGAGGTGAATGCGCATGCGCATAGCGCGTCGGGCAGGTCCTGGCAGCTGAGTACACACCCCGCGCTCCGCCAGGTCCTGGTGCGCTCCGCCGACTCCTTGTGCCCTCCTCCCGTCACGGCGTCTGGATTCACCGGGAACCGAGAGGGGGAGAGCCTCTGCTCCAAGCTGGATCTGACCCCTGTCCGTCCCTTCCTGCCGGGGGCAGTCCTGTGGGACGCGCGTGTATCTGCCAGGACCTGCGTCCCTGATGGCCGTGGCGGCACCGAGCGCCAGTGAAATAAAACAAAATAAACACTAGAAACACTCCACATATAAAGGGATAACACTCAACAGATGAAGGGATAACACGAGATATAAGGGATAATAGGGGATATAAGCGGAAATTTCTAGACTAGGCTCTTTTTTTCTTGTATTAAAAAGCGTTTTAAGATCTGCAGATCGTACTGTGCCGATACTTCACAAATACTTTATCTGCTTAAAATTCGTAATATATAATTTCTATTAAAATAACCGTATGAACCGTGGTGCGCTGCTTTTGGAAAAAAAGCTGATTGCCCCAGAGGGAAAAAAGCTAATTTCCAACCAGAGGAAAATGAGAATGTGCTTAGAATAGAGAAATACGGATAGAAAATGTAATTCTGATAAAATCTGCTAAGCCCACACAGATTCCTGCATTAAAGATTTTTAGCTTTTTTTTCTTCTTTCATTTAGAGGCGTCCCCAAATTCCTTTTTAATTGCCAAGTGTCTGTTGTTAAGTTATTAGTCACAGGAGTTTGTGGGATGGGAAGTTTTGTGTTAAAGGAGTCAGAAATGGTCAATAATAACAATTCATCCTCAAAATGAAAGCTCACGTCATATAAANACAATTTAAAAAATTTTTAAAAATCAAAATTTTGTGTTGTTTGCATTAATCTTAAGTTTAAATCTGGACTGAGAGGTTTTTAATTGTCTTGTGGGCTGGAATGACCTCCATCCTCAAGCTCACGTTACTTGCCAAATTTTTGTTTGTTTGTTTGGGGGTTTTTTGTGATATGGGGTGGTTTTTTTTGTTTCTTTCTTTCGGTTTGTTTTTTGNGGGATAACACTCAACAGATGAAGGGATAACACGAGATATAAGGGATAATAGGGGATATAAGCGGAAATTTCTAGACTAGGCTCTTTTTTTCTTGTATTAAAAAGCGTTTTAAGATCTGCAGATCGTACTGTGCCGATACTTCGCAAATACTTTATCTGCTTAAAATTCGTAATATATAATTTCTATTAAAATAACCGTATGAACCGTGGTGCGCTGCTTTTGGAAAAAAAGCTGATTGCCCCAGAGGGAAAAAAGCTAATTTCCAACCAGAGGAAAATGAGAATGTGCTTAGAATAGAGAAATACGGATAGAAAATGTAATTCTGATAAAATCTGCTAAGCCCACACAGATTCCTGCATTAAAGATATTTAGCTTTTTTTTCTTCTTTCATTTAGAGGCGTCCCCAAATTCCTTTTTAATTGCCAAGTGTCTGTTGTTAAGTTATTAGTCACAGGAGTTTGTGGGATGGGAAGTTTTGTGTTAAAGGAGTCAGAAATGGTCAATAATAACAATTCATCCTCAAAATGAAAGCTCACGTCATATAAAATGAAGTACATAAATATAAATACAATTTTATATTTATAAAAACATATAAATATATATTTAATAAAAAAATATTATTTTATAATATTTATATAATGTTATAAAAACTCCAAGCCTTCATAATGTATTTAACATCAATGTTCAAAACCTCTATTTTCAGCTCAACTGTTATTCTTCGANTGGTTTTTTTTTTTTGATTGATGTTGTTGATGAGTTTTTTGTGGTTTTGGTTTTGGCATTTGGGTAAAACTATTTTCTAGACTATTAGCTGTGCAGGTGTTCAGTGATGGCTAAGATTCCTTTGTGCCAGCTGTTTTTTGTGTTGTTAAGTTTTGTTCATTTGTTTTGGTTTTTGTTTGTTTGTTTTGTGTTTCATTTGTCTGAAAAGCAGTCAGATTTTCAGAGAACATGGTAATTTACAGCTGGAACAACGGTAAATTGTCAGTAAAATGTCAGTTTGGTGTGAAATACTCTGTAAGGAAGTTGTGATCAAAATTGTCAAACTAATCAGAGAAGTGGCTCAACATGGACATATTTCTCTTTGATCTTATTTTTGAATCTTTTTTTGCTTCTAGGTCTGCAAAGTGCTTTAACTGATGACCAGTGTCCCACTCATATTTTGCAATTAGAGAAGTACTTTATTAATATAAAGAATCGAAAATGTCAGAACTTAGTCAGTGGTAGTTACCAGTGAAAAAGTTAAAGCCAGGTGTGCTTTAATTCATCCACCTGCTGGTCTCATTACATGCCACACTTTCTGTTATCCAAAAATACACAGGTACAGTGCAAGTTGCTTTTATTCAGCCTCCCCGTATCTCTTGCTTTGATTTGGGACATTATTTGTCACACAGGAGTTGTGGAGGTTTCCCACTACATTCCCTGTAGAGGGTTCATCCACTTGACAAGCCCAGTTTTTATGTCAGTTTAGTCTTTTTCTCATATATCACCTTTCATTCCAAGGGCAGCTACTTCTAAGATCAAATTTAATCAGAAGAGGGCAGCATTTAATTTATTTTGGCCTTTTTATTTTTTTTTTTTTTTGTGGGGCCCTCAGAACATTTTCCCTTTTGCTTCCAGAGCATGATACAAGCAGTTTTACAATTAATGAACACTTTTTTCCTTTAGCTCGCTAAAAATAATAACTTCACCCACGTCACCTCGAATTAAAACAAAGATATTATCCTGGAGGATTTTTACTGGGTTCTGGGGACATTTTACAAGACCACTTTCTATGTGGAGGTAAAATTGCCTGAAGTCGCATAATTTTATGCAATTGCATAGAGATACATTTTATTTACAAGCCTTCCATCTTTAGGACTGTAAAATATGTATAGAAAAGAGAGGTAAGGTTTTAATTTGGAAAAATTTTAGTGCTGTGCTTCTTTTTTTCCTTACTGTTGCTTCTCCCTTATATCCCTTTATGCAAATATTTAACTGAAAAATTACCTTTGAAGTCCCTCATTACTGATAATTTATCCCTTTTTCTGAGGGAATGAGCCCTTGGCAAAGGAAAATAAAGTAGGAAGAAGAGCCTTGGAGTTACTATTTCACAGAGCAGGTTTGCATAGGAGGTTTTGGCAAGGTTTGTCCCATATCTGCTGTTATGACAGTCTGGTTCATAAAGGCCTTTGTGGAACAGACATTTCATAGGGGAACAGACTGGGGGAGTTACCAAAAGGAGGGATTTTCACTTGCTGAGATGAAAGTGTTGTTAATTAACTCAAAAAATGCAGAAAAGGGCACTTGGGTTATAAGAGATGCTCTTTTGGTGAATAAAGTGAAACCCTTTCAGCTGAGAGGAATAATTTGTTTGCTTCATGAATGGGATGGAGTGGCCAAGCTTTGGGAAGAGATGTCATAAATGCTGAGAGAATAATAAGCATCTTACACTAAGATTATCCAGGAAAGCTTTCTGTCACTCACCAGATCATTTGGGAGCATTCATCTCTACAAGGATTTTCCACCTTGTCGTTGAAGTACTGATTAGTGAGATCTAGGGATTGAGTGTTCTGGCTTCTGATGATATTTTTGTAGGAAATTAAAACACTGAAGCACATGGTCCTGCCCCGAGGAGACAGGGAGGTGGTGATGCAGAGAGGAGAAGGGACTGCAGACCCAGTGCACTGATAAGGTCTAAGGCTGTTGTGTTTCTGGCATGGTGGGTTGGGGTGAGGGGTTGAATTTCCTAATTTTATTTTCCTTTATCCAAAGAGAAGTTGTCCCTGCTGCCTTTATTTTTTTTCACTTTGATTTGAACAGTCTCTCTGTTCATAAGTGCTCTAACATCACCCACTTTTAATTTTGCTGTTGTTGATTCTTTTCAGCATCAATTTCAACTTATTTTTAACTCTGCTCTACAGAAAGGATATTCAGAGAAATCTGAGGAAATGAGCTCACCTCAAGCATCATGACAAGAAACAAATATACAGTGAGGCAGATACAAAAGGCACAATGAAGGACAGAGACAATTAGTTATTGCACTGTGATCTCCAAAGGGCACATTCACCTTGTTGTATTACTGACCCTACGTATGCTTCAGTAGGTGAGTCCAAAAATATTCTTTACAATTCTTTACAACTCTTAAAAGATCTCCAGCTGTAATTTCTGACATGGTGTTTTGAAGAGATGCACACATGTCTTTGTATAGGTGTGTGTCTAAATCTGTATATTAAAAATATGTGACTTCTGCTTTGTGATCATTTTCAAAACATTGTAGTTCCTGTTGCATGCACAGGCTACCATGTGTTCAAATAAAGGGGGTATTTAATGTTTTTGCTTACTGTGTCCAACAGTTATGTAATGGTAGTTTCTAAAAGAAAGAAACCAACATGAATAAATAAGAATAAAGCAAGAAAAAACCCCCAGTTTTTCTCATTTCCAGGGAGAAATGTTCCAAAGTGAACAGTAACAAAGACAACACAAAACCCACAATAAAAGAATTGCAGAAATGTTTGACCCTTGTCTCCAATAGATGCTCCATTAGAAGGAGCTGTTAATTTAACTCAGGTAGTGCCCAGACTGGTTATCTGCTTTGGTGGAAAAAGGTATTTATATGAGAAACAATAACTGTCTTCAGACTCCTCACTGGAAACTGCATCCAAGCAGGCCAGCAGTCAGCTGTCACTCACCTGTGAGTGGCAGTGAAATTTTCATCCTTTGGCTCTCATTTCAGCTCTCATTTTCCCTTTGTCTAAACCTGAGCTTTGTCTGATTTAATCTGAGTTCTTTATCTATTTCTTTGCCTCAAACCAAGGTCTGCAAATGGTACAAGTGTCCCTGTGTGTGTTCTACTGCTAGCATATCTCACACATGCTTTGTTGACTACCCCATAGCAGGAAAAATAATCTCCTAAACTTCACAGCCTGAGGGCCAGTGAACAGATGGAGTGAATCTCACTGTCTTTGAATCAAGATGCCCACAGTCTGAAGTGTCTTTTAGTGTTGATTGGAGTGCTCCAATCAATAAATTATAATAAATTGAAACACAGGGTTATGCTAAGCTGGAATTCTTTCAGCACGAAGCATTTTAGAAACTGCAAAAATAGATGCTGGTGTCCCTAGGGGAAAGACTGTAAAATATATTCTATAACCACTGCAGAGCCATTACTGTAACTTCCCAGTGACTTAAAGACACACAGGGACTGGTAAGCTCATAAACAAAGCCATTTTTACAGCCCCTTCCCTGACTGTAACAATAATAGAAGAGCAACTGTATAAAAACGCACGGGGAAGTTAATTTTTCACTGATGGGAAGTGTTATAACTAAAGCATTCCTCATATAAATATACACATGTAAAATAAACAGACTAACAGACCCCAGCAGTATATTCCTAATTTTTATACAAAAATGTATACAGATGTACATTAAGCTTTAAAGATGTATCTTGGGAATGGAAAAAAACCCCAATCCTGCCATTAGATGACTGTAGTCACTAAAGGAATAAGTCAATAATACTACTTTCTAAAAAAAAAAAAAAAGAAAATTTTCATGCAGTATATTTTTCTTGCTAATAAACTTTATTTCAAAGGGGAATTGCTGCTTTGATGTTATTGTTTTGGTTTGCTTAATTATTTGTTTAAAGGGTCTAAGTTTTGACCAGAAAAATCAGTAACGACTTTCTTCTCCCACCATTACAAGGCTGTTTAGCCTAATTTGCCAATAAAGTCTGGCCATGGAAGAGAAATATTTGGCTCAGTCAAGCTGTAATGAATGCAGAGATGGAGAAAGAATACACTGTTAGCTTAACACTTAGCTAATTCTGAATGCAGATAAACCTTGGAGTGAGGCTGGAAATCACTGAGAAAATTTTGGCTTTGCTAAATGATTTTTGTCTGCATTCTTATTATTGCTTTCTGGTAGTAATTTTCAGTCATGCTGCCTGCTGTGTAAACACACATCAGATATGTGGAACTCCAAATGAAAGTTCTTATAATCACTGAAATATAAATATCAATATACAAATTCAGTTGCAACAATGCTTTCTTCGCGTCATGCTTTCTTGAAGACACATTTTGGAAGATGAAAACAGGAAAAAAAAAAGAAACAAATACTAGATTTGCTTCTTGCAGTAGCAGAAAAAAAAAGAAATCTTTAAATTGATCCTTTTTAACATTAAAATTAACCAGCAGCTGATGAAGTAAGTCGTGTATGAGCATTAGTTTGTTTTGAGTGGTTTTTTGAGCCTCACAGGTAGCTTTTGTTCTGTATCATTCCATATTTCACCTGCTCTCACACAAGCCTCCTGTAGATTCAGCTAGTACTTTTTAACTTTATATTTGTTTACTCCCATAGTCAGACAATATTGCATTATTCAGAAAAACATTTTATGTTTGAGAGGTTCCATTAAGAATTAGACAATAAAAACTGGTTTCTTTGAAGGGTAACCCTGTGATGCCAACCAGTATAAACACAAATCCAGATGTTTTGGCAAGCTAATGTGAGGAAAAAGTTCTTTGGTCTTCATTTACACTTTATAGCAAATATTTCACTAGGAGAAAGTGAAGAATGTTGACATTTCACCACTTAGACCCCAGTCAGAGCAATGTTCTGAATGCCGAAATGTCAACATTTGTTGCAGTTTCCTTCACATTAATATGCTAGAACCACATCTGGCATATTTCTTTCTCTTTTTCCCACTTCCCCCCCCCACTGTCTATTGTAGATAAGTAAATGCGAAGGCAAGATAATTCTCATTTCTCCCAGCCAGCCATCTGTGTTCAGCTGTTCTGAAAAAAGAAAAAACCCAAACAAAACTAACCCAAAAAGCAGCAGACAGCCACCTCAGGTGCACACATTTTGCACTAAGATCCATTTTTATTATGTGTAATCTATAAGCTTTACATCCCTTTTAGACTATATATTTACTTTTTATAATTTCCATTCTTTATTATGGTTTGTAAATGTCAGAGGACCTACAATTTTCATAGATGATAAGCAAAATTAATTTTATCTGTCTGTCTTTGTTTTCATCTGCCTGGTAATGTTGTAGTCAGTACTGTCAGACGGGTCCATTTCATGGCTGAAGTGCATCCCCCAAAACTGTCTGAGAAACACTTTGATTTTGGCCCAATTCCCCATCAAACTCACACACACAAAAATTTCCCCTTTTCCAGACACATCTAGAATAAAATGAAGACCTTTTTCTCCACCCACATCTTTACTGTTCTGGAGAGCACTGGGGTTTTCTGCCTTGCTCTGATTCTACATCTTTGAACTGAAAAGATTTTATCACTAATTCTGGAGCACATTTTGCCTCCTGGTCAGAAGGAGAAGAAAGAAGAGAAACTCCCAGCCTCAGGAGCCACAAAACGCAGTCAGGAGGCTTGGTGTCCTTATCCAGCTTTCCATTATAAATTTATTACCTTTGTCTATATTTTCCCTTATAATCTGACTGCCTGAAGAACCAGTTAATAATATCTGTGTTCCTGATACTTCACTCTGCCATTTGCCAACAGAAGTAGAAAGAGTCCCAAAGAATCCACAGTTGTGTAGATATGAATTATTCTGAATTATTCCACAGGCTTCTGTCTTTTTCCAACTGCGTGAAATCTCCAGGAAGAAAAGGAGATTCAACTGTGACAGTCAGACTTATTTATGGCACTCTAGAAATAGAAAATGCTGTGGGAAATAGCTACCTTTTTTCCCTTAAGAATTTCATGAACATTTGTTTTTCTTTTTATGACTGTACTTTTGAAAAAAATACTATATAAGTACTCTCTAATGTACAGTAATTTCTGTGTGAACTAAAACCAACCCAAACAAACAAACAAACCCCAAAACACCAAACCACTCAAAACAGACAAACAAACAAACCCAAAAAACAACAAAAAACACTCATAAAAAATAACCCACCAAAAAACCCCAAACAAACCAAACCCCAACCAAACAAACACAAAAAACCCCAACCTCCCAAAAAACCCCCAAAAAAACCAACCAAAAAAAAACCCCAAACAAACAAACAAAACAAAAAAATAGTCCCCCACTGCAAAAAACCAAACCCACAAAAAACTCCACCAAAAAAACCCAATGAAAATCATTAAAACTAAACCCCACCACTTCATCCCAAAGACAGCATTTTGAGTTAAATTTTCTGACTTGGCCTGTAACACATTACCTGAATTGGGTGATAGAAGCAGACAGCTGATATCCAGCAAAAATAATTAAATGGTTACTTTTTCCTTTAAAGACAAATTTTAGTCTGGATGCTTAAGGAAAATGTTTCTCACCTGACCCACAGCTCAAGGATGTAATATCTGGTGGGATGTTCCACAACCACAAATTCACAGATTATTTGGGCCACACTGTGCTGTAATTATGCAGTGGTTAGATGTTTTCAACTGGAAGTAAATTTAAGTATTTATTAATTTTTTGTTAGTGAGGACTCAGCAAAACCACAACCATAGCACCTGAGAATGCCACAGATTCATTAAAAAAGGCTGAAATTTATATTATCAGGAAGGAAGTCTTGAGAGCAACTAAATTAAATCACAAGTCCTGAAGAAAGTCCAGAGTGCACAAAGCACAACAGCAAATGTGCATAGAACAACATTCAAGTTAAGTGACTATCTCCAAAATGCTCACTAGATTCATTAGGATTGCACAAGCAAATTGGAATGCATCTTCAACTTCCTTATATTTTTAAAAATCTTCTCCCCTTTTCCATATTCCCTTTGGTTGTTTTGACTATCAGAGGGACAGAAAATTTTGGGAGATTTTCTCCTTGCATTTGATATAACTGTTGCTGTTTTCTTATTCCATTGCTAATGTTTGCAAAGTATTTTTTATTTGCAGGATTTTATTAAGGTATTAGCAAACCGGACATTTAGAAGCTCAAGGACCTGCTACTAACCTTGAGCTTTGCTTACTTTGTCTTCTAGGAGAAAGCAAAGTCAGGCTTCACTGAAAATGTTTTTCAAAAATTCAGATGGAATTGTTTTGCAAATACAGAATGTGCCTTTAATTTCCATCTTGTAGACAAATAAAACAAAGCAAAATCGCGTTAAAACTTCTAGAGGTCTAGAATAAAATCTCTCCCACTTCTGTAACAGTAGATAGCTGTGTTTAAAATTTTGAAATTCATATGATTATATGCCTGCTTATTAATTTCAGACTAAATGTAGTACTCTGTATCGTGCACCCCTAAAGAACAGGACTAATTTTGTGGTCATACCTTTATTTTAAATATTGAATCTGTTAATCTGTGAAGGTACTGTTTCTGAACTTTTTTATTACTTGCTAAATTCAAGAGTACTTTTAAAAAAGTGTAGTACAATTTATTTTGGACTTTTGTTGTGTAGCCGACATCAAATCAAGGAGAGAAAATATTTGATCTCTCTGTGAGATGATTTTTGACAGTTTTGTGAAGAATTCACAGCTTAGAGATGAATGTCATTTTATTAGCATTCGTCCTACAGAGGTTTCTTCACAATTTTCTATAATTATTGGAGAGATATGTTAAATATATGTGTTTAGCAAAATGGTGACAGTGTTTGCATTTTTTTTTTTGTTGTTTTTGCCTCTCTAGTTCCTGTTTTTGACTGCAAAAGAAATAGACATGAACTGCAAGAAGAGCTATGCCTGCAAACCAGGCTGGTTTGGATAAGGAACTTTTGGAACCATCCAGTAGAACTTCTCAGACGAGTGAGAAGTTTATTGATGTTTACCCAATAATTCACAGACACTTTTTGTGCCCCCAGCCCCAGACATGGCATTGAACACAACTCACAATGCCTAAAGTGTTTCACATTCTTTTAATCCATTATTGTATCCCTCGCCCATCCCAAAGACACCTCCCCCCATTTTTTGAAATTCACTTTTTTACTTTAAATCTTTTTGATCAATTAAAAGGTCAGTCATTTTTCCTATCCTCTCCAAACAAGAAAGTAGAAGAATAAAAAGGTATTTCTGGAACGTTTATCCCACTTGATCCTTTCTTTTTTTCCTAGGAAGAACGAATGTAACAAATGGATTTATGCTGTCTTTAAATTAATCGTAGGGTGGGGTTTTGTACTTCTCAATGTTCTTTCCTTGCCATTGCCTCTGGAAAAAAATTTACATTTCCCTCTAATACGTGTCAAGTGTTGCTTCATTCCAGAGCTGGTTTAAGGTCTCTGGGGCACAAAGACCCAAGTTTTGAAATGTTCTTGTGATGTGATCTGCAGTCAAGACCACAAGATTTAAACTTTGCTGTCTCCAAATGCAGTCCTCCCTGATCCAGGTTGTTCTACTTCCTTTTTTTCTATTTGCTCCATCCCTGATCTTCATTTTTTAGCATTTTTGCTTCTTAATCTTTAGCCCTTCTCTTCCTAGGAAATTTACTGATGGAAGCATTTCCCTACTTTTATTCTTCTGTGCAAATTAGTTTGCTTCCCATATGGAATGGAGCAACACCATTATCTGATACATATAAAACATTCAGAAAGAAGTTTGGATTAGTATATTTGTTCCAGATACAAACAGAGGTCTCTGTCTCAGCATTCTTTTGTATTCCTGCTGTAGTCACAAACTGAACAATGTGACTTGTCCTTACACGCTGTGTTTGAACACATAAAGAAGCTGTTTGCCCTGTTGCCAAATTAAATTCAAGATTCATTTCTGAAGAAATGTAGAAAGCAGCATGGTTCTCCTATTTACTTATGGGAAAACTGGGGAAGGAACTTGATAAATCTGTGGCCTTCTCAAAAATTAAGTTAGAGTTTGTACATTTGTGGTTTTCTGTATATGTTCTAACAGCTCAGATAAATGTGGCATTTTCTCTTCTGCCACCAAAAAATTCCCTTGAAAAAGGAGCTCTAAAATAAAAAAAAAAAACCCAAACCACCCCTCTAGAATTTTGTTCTGAAACACATAAAAAAGATTTTATCTTTTTTTTTCCCTTTGGTGAAAGGAAAGTTGAAAGATCACAGCATCCTGAAGGCCAGCTCAGCAAACCAGACTAATCCTGACACCAGTCCTGTTGGCAACTCCTTCAGTACTCTTGGCAGCCAAATGTGGGGCCAGCCTGGAGCATGAGGAAATCCAGCCAGGCAGACAGCTACAGTCCTGGAAAAAGCATTCCAGAGCTTGGCATCTGTGCTCTGGTGCTTGCCAAGCACACGGCAGGAGTGGCCACACGTGTGCTGGCTTCTGCAGCAGAGAAACAGAAGGAAAGCAGGAGACCTGTGGGGAACATGCTGCCATAGCTCATTTCTTTCTTCTGGAAAAAAAGATTCTCCTCAGAAGTCAAAAGTGAGGCTGCACATATTTTGTCTAAGGCACAGAAGGAATATTACTTCTAATTTACATCCAGAAATTTTATTTGCTGTTTCTGCTGAAAATGTTTTCACCCATTAATGTGGGACTTTATCTTATATAGCTTTTCAGTTATCCCAAATAATTCACATGGATATTAGTTAGGATGAAAATCTGTACCACAGCATGCAGACAGCATTCCAAATTCCCGTTCCATGCCATTTAAAAGGATTTTGACTTACATTTTTTTTTTTTGCCTGTGTGTGTGCTAAATATTGACAAACTCTTATAAAGGCAGGAATGGTTGTACTTGTTCAGACTAAGGAGGGTTCCAGTGTTTGGGCTGGAACAGAAGTTGGATCACAGAGGCATAATGATGACCTAGAGAAAAACTGCCATCATCTTTATTGAGTTGGCTGGACTTGTGAGAATCACAAACAGCAGGTGATTTTACCAAAACCAGTGTAATCTCAGAGAAATGGAGATACCATACACTTCTGAAGGTCAGCCTCTGAAATCTGGAGATGAATTCGGTGATTTCATGAAATCAGTCTGTGAAATCTGACCATTTCCTGGAGGCGAATGTGGGTTTCATGAACATTATTTCTAGATGTTTTATTGGTTCAATAAAATTCAACCATTACTTTGTTTTTGTGGTGCTCTCTAGGGAACCAGGAAAATAGTGGAAAACCTGTAACTGCTAATTTTAGACCTGTTTCCTCATTTTCACAGTTAGCTAACTACAGCATGCCACTGACATGTATGGTCCACCCAGCTGCATGTCTTGGTCAATTATTCCTCTGTGGGCAACACGCCCGATTCTCAGATTTGTTATTAATAATATACTATCAATATGCTATTTAGTTATTATCAAGGCTGTTTCATTGAATTTATGGATTTTGAAATTTTGTTCTGTGTACATTTTATTGCCTGACATCCCCAAAGACTGTAGATATGATATGAAAGTTCTATCGCAAAACCAGGATATAATTAATCTCAAATTTTACCAGTCATGCTGAACCTTTATGCCACAACAAATGGGGTTCTAGTCTTGAAAAGAAACTTTCAGGATTGGAAAAAAAAAACTCAACCCACAGACTATAGATCTTTACACATTTCCAAGACAAATTCTCAACCTGTTCAATTTCCAGAGGCCCTTTTTCTTACAATGGCACTTTAAGTGGCTCCAAATTTGATTACTGCAAATGTAGGAATAGTGACTTTTAAAAAATGTCCTTCCTTGTAAGCTGAATTTATAGTTATTTAACATTGGATTTGCCCTGGGATATAAAGTGGACCTTACATCTGAAAAAATGATGCATTTTTATTACGTAGAAGTAGCCTGAGATTTTGAAACCTTTGCTTTAGTCTGCAAAATATTGGAAAGTTTAATTTTCAGAATTCTTTACTGGAGAGTGCTAAGTAGAGGTTCTTAGGAGCTGTTATGCTGGAGAAAGTTCACCTTTTCACACTAATACTGACAACATATAAAATTTATATCTCTGCTGATTGTTAATAGATGCCTTCCAGGAAAACTGTAGCAAGACAACACTCACTGCCATGAGTGATCACCACCAAAATTAGTTAGTCTATTTTAACTTAAATATTTTAACATTTTGACTGCTCCAACGAGTAACAAGTGTAAAATACTGTCTGTCTTCAAGAAATCATCCGTTCAGGATCTCCTGTCAAATGAAATGTGAACCAAAAATTCTGGCAGATGTCTGTCACCTTTTTCCTGACTTCCCAAAAGTCAGCCTAGGTAGGGAAAGCCTCTGCACATATTGAGAGCTATAAATTAATTTTACATGTGTCTATAAAATCAAAGCATGTTGTAAACAGAATATGTCAGCAAAGCCAGCACAAGAAACCAGTGTAAATTGAGTATGAGTGACAATTGTGGGGTACAAAATCATATTCTGATAGCTTTCACAGGGGTTTTTATGCTAACAGATGGATTTGGCAGCCAGGTTGAAATGTCTGCACTTAAAAGTTTATAATAATAAAGTTTCCAAATGTACCAATTGTGGTGAAGGTGATACCCATATTACCTGCCTTTCTAGCGTTATAATCACTAACAATACACAGGAAAATCCTCATATCTAAAGCTCCTTAGAGAATAAGTTAGTATTTGCTTGCCTTAATCCAGCTTTACAAAATTTCCTGAAGTTTATTTTAGTACCATTCACATGTCTCTGCTTCAATCTATTATAGAATTAGGGCACATGACTTACACATTCAGCATCAAATTATGTGCAGAGGGGATAAACAATTAAACACCATCACTGCCCACCTGTTTTGTCATGCTCATTCATTTATTGATTTTCTTTATGATAGCCAGAAACAAAACTTGTTTCTTCAGATTACTGTAGCAAGATCAGTTCCCCTGAAGCAAGTGACTCAGCCTGTGGTATATTGGAGAATTCCAGCCTAGGCTTGACTCTTTTTGTTGCTTTCATGTTTTGAAAAACTATTCCAGCATTTTCTTGGTAGAAAGAAAACATATGACAATGAACTTTTTTTTTTTTTTAAACAAATGAAGAGGAATATTTTCAGTAGTATTAATTTATATAGCTATGACATGTTCCTATGCTGGGCTTGCTTAGTTTATTAATTCCAGTTTTATATATTCAGTCCTGCTATATTTTATCTAAAGAAATATAGATTTGCAGAATTGTTAGTGATGGGATTTGTTGCTTGTGAAGCACTAGAAGGAACAGATAGCATTGTGTTATGCAGTTTGATATGTTTGCTATTGCACGTCTCAGCTGGGCAATTTTAGATTACTTTGTGCTGATTTTCATCACAGTGCTTTAAACTTTTAAAGATACAGTATTGCACTGTAGTTTTCAAGTTCTATTTTAACCTCAGGGGAATACAGGAAAGTAAATCAACACATGAATATAGCCAGTAAACATATGCATTTGATGAGGTTTTCCAGATAATTTCTGTAGTTAGGCTGAGCTCAATCAAGCAATTTCCTTAACAAAACCAGGAAAATGTTGGGGACCCTTTCTGTTCCTCTAAATAGAATAATGCAGATTTGAAATGCTTTTGAGGGAGAGGAAGAGACACGTTAAAATAATAAATAGTAGTAATAAATAAACAATGAGGTAAGTAAATAAGTAAGTAAATAAATAAATAATGAAATAAATAGTAGTCCTGTGGTAAACTCTTTTCAGTTGCAAATTGACAGCTCTAACAGTCCTTATCACTGAGCTGTTTGAGTGATGTGAAAATCAGAAACAACTTGCTCGACATGACAGACTAACTGCCATGAAATATTTGTTTATTTGCTCCTGACAAAATTATTTTGCTGATTCCACATCCTGTATTGTATCAAATACAGGTTATGTGACCCTACTTGGTAAGAGTCTATCATAATATTTTGTGATGGAGAAATTAATGATTCATCCCATGCTTGCAGAAAAAAGCCCCAGTGCTTTTTAGCAGAACCCCTAGATGTCACTGTGATGATATAAAAAAAGAGTAGCAGCTGTAAATATAAGGGTTGGCTTACAGTTAAGATGGTCTTGAATGACACTCAAGGAACTTGATAAACAGATTTCAATCTATGGATTAGGCAGGAAAAAAGAGATGTTTCCTTCGTATTCACATGTATTTTCCACTAGGTTCTGTGCCAATGGATATCAGTAGAGAACATGGCTTGGTTTTAGCTGCTGTTCTGAAAAGCTCTATCATGGAGGTCGTATTTTGTGCAAAAAACCTTCTGGGCTGTGGTAACATTGTCACATTTTATTTGTTTGGGTTTTTTAGTTCTACTGGACCAAGTCCTTCTGAAAAATATTCACGTTACATATGCAAAACTGTATTTGTTTATTTGCACACAGGTAAAATGCAAACATGCTCTTTTCCTAGGTGAAGGAGGATGTCTAAAAGAATAAAACTGTTCCTATTTTTGTGTTCGCATGTTGGGGAAAAGAAAAATCTGAATCCTAAAGGCTAGTTTTCCTAAATTGGGAAAAAAAAAAGAAATAGAATAAATAAATAAATAAATAAATAAATAAATGTATGCAATAAATACGATGCTTCAGTTAGCAAAGAGAGATCTGTGAGTGTTTTTCCCTGCATGAAAAACACACATGCAATCTGTGAAATGTTCTACCGTAGGCTGAAGGGGAAAGGGGTGTAACCAGCATTTCCTTTCCAGTCTGAAAATTTACAGGAATGCTGCAGGACATCTGTATGGAATTAGTATGGCTTCTCTCCCTCACATGAGATTCATGTGTCTGCAAACTGAGAGTCTGTAATCCTGAGTCCAGATCTGTTTTACCTAATAAAAACATCAGGACTGATTGTACCTTGGGGTGTAATACTTAAAAAGATTGAAATTAAGTTTTTAAGGCAGTAAAAATGAAAGTAGGCAGCTCCATAATGTTTTTAAGTCTTTGAATCTTTAGGTATCTTTAGATATGTTTAAGGGGCTGTGTGTAGCAGCCTATCTACCAAATATTTTGCCTATATTTACAGGCAATACAGCTGGATTTGGGAGCTTCAGTGTACTCAAAAAATCCTTCTTCCTGGAAAGCCACATGGCAAATATTTCTGCCAGTTTTGCATTGATGCATGGCCTATTCTTTTTCCTTCCTATACTCTATAGGAAGGGCATGCTTATCATTATTATGTCATAATCATTATTATCACAGTCGTTATCATTATTATGTCATTTTTACAACATGCTGGCATAGAGCTGCTGAAATACATTAATGCTTAGTATATTTGGTGCCATCACAGAGGTTTTAAACATTCAATAATGAGAATATAAAATATTGGATATTAGATATTTTATATAGAATATAAAATATATAATAGGTTTTATTTCTCTATGTACTTCCAACATGGATCTTCTTTAAAAATCTCCTGAACGATGATCAGAGTTTTATAAACCAATATTATGCTGATTTAAACCTTGCATAGATTTGGCACAGATCTGCTCCAATTTTGCATTTGAGTGAAAATTACCAGCTTTGCCTTTCAGAGGTGTGTGCCTAAATCAAGGAACTGCCATAATAATAATAATTTAGCAACTTGAGCCAGCAGTGTGTGGAGCATCCCTCAAGGGAACCTACATAAAATCCTGTGCCACATGCCCTGGGATGAGGAATTCTGATATTCTGAGATCTCAGCATTTGCATCAGTCTCACAGCATGTAACAAACCAAAGTCTACCTGTACTTATATTCCATGAGTGAGAGAAAATTCCTCTTTTAATCTGGTAAAAATAAAGTTTTCTTCTAGGATGCAGAACCAGTCATAGAATCATAGAGTTTTTAAGGTTGGAAAAGACCTCTAAGATCAATGGGTTCATCAGAGAGGAAGAACACCAAATGATCAGCGCAGAAAACTGTTGCTAATTTTTTTGTTCAGGATTATTTATGTTTAGATAATTATATTGCTTAATTCAGGGGTTATCAGAGAACCTGTCATCTCAGTGAGTTTTAGGACAGCTGAATCCTCTCTTTCCAAAAATGTTCAAGAGAAGCTGAGTCAGAAAATGATGCTCAGAGGAACCCATAAAAGGACAACTACTGCAAATCATCCAGCTATAAAGTCATTAATGTGTTTAAATAACTAAAACCATGTTGTCCAGGCTTAATGCCAGATGAAGCTTCTCCTGAGTAACTGAGCCCTTTTATGCTCTCCACCTACAGAGTCTCCAGGGTAGAGTTTCTAGAATAAAATAAATTAAACTAATTAGTGACTACACACATCTTCTTGACCTGGAAATTACTGTAGCATCTATGTGATTTTTTTTTTCAAGGACAAAACAGAGTATCCAATAATATCTATTGTGATTTTTATTTTGTGTAACTTAAATAATTTTAGAATAGACACTCAAGTGTTTGAGCTATATGTAGGGGTAGCTTCAACATTCTGTTTCATTTAAGACATAGATACACATCTTATTTCTTATTTCCATTGCTAATTTTTGCACATAAAATCTCTTTCCTTTGGTGACAGATTTCAGAGCTTAAAGTAGGATTTAATTCCTGGAAACAGAGATGTCTAAATTAGGCACATTTCACTTCTGTTTGCTATCACTTAAAAACAAAGAAAAATCAGTACAGAATGGTCTACCCTACTTCTCATATGCTTAAAAAATTTCCCAAATAATATGAGATCTTACAGGCAGAACACACAAATCAGCCCTGGAATGATGTGGTAAAATATTTTACCTTGTTTACATTTTTATTTGTGTCACAAAGGTAAAGAATCAGACATTCCAAGCTCGGTAATCCTTTTGTAGCCAAAGCTTTGCAGCGTTGAGAGATCTTTGGTTTAATTGCATGGAACTGTTCTCTCGTGATGTCTTTCAACACTTCTTTTGCTTTTTTCAAATTGTCGTTTTATGGCTTAAGTATCTTCCTCTTTTATTTTATAAGCCCCACTTAATGGTTCTGTTCCTTTTCAATATACCTTAGTCAACATACACTTCTTTTTCCTTCTGCAGTGAAAGCATTGCTTTGAAACCACTGCTAAAATATTTTTGAATTTTATAAGTGATAAAATGGATGTTCTGTGGAATTATTTCTCTATTTATTGCAAATTCAGGAGACTTTATGTTCAATAATATATATAGTGACTTAAACATATATAAAAGTGAATTAGTAAAAAATATGAATCCAAATTGCTTCTTAAAGGGCTGTAATATCTTTTATATGCATTGAAATTTCACAGATGAGCACAGACAGTGAGGAAATAATGACTCTTTACTGACTTATTCTTTATTGAGAATAAATTTAGAGTGGGAGTAAATTAGTTTTATCTCTTTCTGATTTTTAGTTTTTATTTTTCATTTACCAAATGATACCAAATCAGTGCATATATTTAAAGGGTGGGAATAAAGGAAGTTAGGGCAACTAATATGATTTTCTGGCCTGAAATAATGCTGAAAAAGAAATAATTCACATTTCCATGTGAAAACAAGAACACCAAAAATAATCAAAAGAGACTTGTGAAAAGCAAGGAAGACTCAGTCAAAGAACAAAGCAGATAGACTGAATAAAAAAAATAGATATTGACTACCTCATCTGAATAGTTCTTTTGAAACAATCTCAAATGACATTCTTCTAAGTAAGAAAAAATTTCACAGTCTGGACTAAAATATTTCATTTTATATTATTTATTCCATTTCCAGATTAATGATGACCTGGACATAGCACAATTACATTGGAGAACAGGATTAGAAATCAAAATGATCAGATGTATTTGACAAATGGTAAAAAGGAAAAAAAAAAAAAAGCAAAATTAAAACCAACCAAGCAAAAAGAACAAGCAGCTCAGTACTTCTTAGTGGTAAAAACACTGCAGCAGATCACCTGCAGCTGTGCAGAATTCCTGTGCTTGAGGTACAGGTTAAAGTGTCAATTTGTCCGTTTTTGTTTTGCTTTACAGCAGAGAGGATTAATCAAATGAATTTCTAAAGTCTTTTCCAAAAAGACTTATAAAATAGATCTACGGTGAAGACACCAGAGAAATTTACCAAATGAAGGCCGGCACTCACTGAAAATGTGGAGGTGTGGATTTGGTCCAGTGGGGAAGAGGGAGCAGATGAAAAGAGATTTTTAATCCTGACATTGTCTTGTCATTTCTACTTTTAATACCTGTACTGATCTAGACATCCACCATTGGGTGCTTTTGGTGATTCAACTAATAAATAGCTGAGAATGTTTTTAATTGTCAAATAAATGTGGCCGTTGAGAGACATAATTTTCAGCACTACAAGAAATTATTTACCCCCAACAAGTCTAGTTCAGTTGGATCCTGCATTAGCAAAATGATTGTCCACGTTTTTACTTTGTTTCAAAATGTCAAGATAATATGACTGGCTTTACTTAAAAATACCTCCCACCCTTGTTTGGAAAGAAAATTTGATCACTTGGGGAAAGTGTGGATTAAAAAATAATCTGTACTGTGAGCTTTTTCTCTGGAAATATTTTTTGTATGCAGATGTACACTTGTATGTTTCCTGAATATCTACCATGCGTAACATTTTGAACAATTTTTATTGGAGTTGGTCAGACTTGAAGTGGAAGTCCAGCTAGAGGCATCACTCATCCTTCTCCATCAGCTTCATGATGTGAATATATCATGGCATCCTCTGCCAAAGAAGCTTTTCTATTTTATAGCATGTAGGGAATAGGATGGCAGACAATCCCTGCGGTCAGCAAATTCAAATGCTTTTCAAGAGTTGGGAAATACAATGTACAATATCTTTCCCGAAGAAATCTAGTTTCGTCCCACAAGTATTCATAGTCTTAAATTCTACTTTTTCTAATGCAGAGTGGTGTTCCTGTCTTATCCAAGAATCTCCTAATTATGGCACTAATTTAATTTCTCATGTTACACTTTTTCTGTTAATTTCCTTCCCTATTTTAAAGAGAACTGCTGTTAGCTAAAGAACCCAAGCCCTTCGGCAGTGATTTTCCCTCCTTAACTGTAGCAGTGGCTTTTACGGGCAGCTATTCCAACTTGAACATATGTACTTCCAACATTCATGATCAGACCATCATCATTATTTTAAATCATGTCTGGTCTGTGTCTTGTACCCATGGAAAGTATTTATGATCCCCATTCTAACAAAGACAGCTCTCTTGGTAAGCATTAATTTCTATTCATTTTTACAGAGACCAAACTTACCAAAAGTAAGACATCTTGCCCAGTCTTGCCCAGTGAATGTTTTGTAGTTTTGTGTGTTAATTCCTT
This sequence comes from Grantiella picta, assembly GCA_013397955.1. Classification (NCBI taxonomy): domain Eukaryota; kingdom Metazoa; phylum Chordata; class Aves; order Passeriformes; family Meliphagidae; genus Grantiella; species Grantiella picta. The sequence goes on along the minus strand of VZRM01002257.1, from coordinate 243,803 downwards.
TCAGAAATCTAGCCAGGGGCTCCCTAGTCCTCTTTGGGTTTGAGTGTAAGGTCTCTTGAGTCTTACAAATCACTTTACAAATCACTGGTAGCTGCTGGCTTTGCTTTTGTTACTGTGCTCAGTATTTCCATTTTCAAATTATGTCTCTCTTGGCTTTAAATCATAGCTTTCCCACTGCCAAATTTCTAGCCCACCCTTGCCGTGTAATTGCTTAACTTTTTGGGGGGTGGTTTTGGTTATTTTTCTCATTGTTGTTTTTTTTTTTTTCTTAAAGATTTTCTGGTGTTGTCTTTTTCCAGATGTTCTGTGTTTAACTTCTGGGAATTGATTCTTCGTCCCTGTGCCTCCTGATATCTTTGAGCTTATCTCCAATCAGTTCTTTCCTTTTGATTCCTTGTGTTCTATCTACTCATTCTTTGTGTTTTCTGGTGATAGTTATTCACCCAAAGCAGCATGGAATCCTTCTCTTTTCCTGACTCTTTCAGTTGCATTTCATTCATGACAGGTTTAACAGCTTCTGTTTTGAAGAAATTCCAAACCTCACTTAAAATCGGGAGGTTCCTGAACTCTTCTACCCAGCTGTCATCATAAAATAGTTCATTAAATACTTCCGTTTGTTTCCCAAGATCTTTAAAGACTGAGATCCTCCCACACAAAATTACTTTTGCTAACCTTACAAATTTAAGCAAAACCAGCTTCTAATCTGTCAGAACAGAGGTCTGTAAATGGAGCCTCTCTTGGAGCCCACTGGACCATTGAAGCAGGGCAGTAAGTTGAACAAGAGAGTGGCTCTGTGACCTCTTGGCTAGTGGGTTTTATTCCAGACATAACAAAACGTGGCTCTCGCTTATCATCCCAGAATTAGAAGTGACAGATAATATGCACGTGGAGCTAAATGAAGCTGTCACATGTTCTAGTTTTGTTTTAAAAGACAAAAAAGTTTCCTGGTTGCCACAGTATGCCACGGGCTGTGCAGTGAGGTGTTCACCCCTAGAGCTGTAGTTCAAAGAGATAAATCTTCTCAGATGACAAAACCAAATTGTGTCCTGTTGCTACCGCAATGACCCTCAACCAGCACTCAGGGACTGTCAGCCGGGGGTTTGGCAGTCAGGGCCAAGGTTTTGTTTTCGTTGCTTTTGGTTGCTTTGTACTGATGGCTAACTATCTGGCTCATCTAGGTAAACGCACGCTTTTGGCCCCAAAAATCCAGGAGGAAATTTACTCAGCCGGGGTTTTGTTAGGATGGTTATGCAGGGAGAAACAGCAAGAGGCGAACAAGTAAAACTTTTAGTCATGAACTTGCAAAAGCTGCTCCTGAAGGAATCTGCCAACTAATCCAGTACGACAAATCCCTGCTCTTGGTGCTTTTGATGTTTGGTGGCAAAAAACCCACCAGCCCTGGAGGCTGAGCTGATCCGAGCCGGGAAGGAGCTGTGGAGTGTCAGGACTGCGTCCGGCGCTCCTGCTCCCGTGCCCGACCCCGCTGTCGGGGCAGATGCGGGGGTCCTGCCGCCTTCCCTCCCGACTCATCCTCGGGACCGTGTGCTTTCCCAGGGAAGCATTTGCTCAGAAGCCTCTCTCGCGTCCATCCCACGGCGCAATTCCCAGAGGTTGGGGAGTTGCCGGGGAGCCGGAGGAACGCGCAGAACCCCCTTTGGGACCATATCTACCTGCCCCGCCCGCCCTCCGACACCCCTCGGCTCCGCGCCCGCCGCCG
>VZRM01002257.1:227235-242037 GCA_013397955.1 Grantiella picta | reverse complement strand
TCCCTCTCCTTCTCTCCCTCCCCATCCCCATCCCGCTGCAGCCCGGAGGCACCAGCCCCTCCTCCGGCTCTCTCCGCTCCGCCAGCCCGCAGTAAATCCGCCCCTGGCGCTGGGCAGGGGCTTCTTGCTCCCCTCTCGCTCTGTCCCGGCACGTTTATTTAGGCGCGGTTAATTATCATCTGGCTCTTATTTTTGCAGGGGAAATCCAGAGCGGTTCTCTTGGATTTCCTGTTGCGGCGGAGGGGAAGAAAACCTCAACCTACTCGCCTTTTTCCCCTCTTTTTCCCCCCTCTCCGCAGAGGGTTGTGTGCGTGCGGCTGCGAGCAACGTGGAGCCCGAGCCCCGCTGGCCCCGCCGTGTCCGCGGCGGCAGCCGGGCAGGCTGGGGAGGACAGACGGCGGAGTTTCCGCGGCTGAAGCTCCTCCGCGGCCAGGAGCCCAGCGCTGCCCGCTGACGGCGGTGCGGGACCGGCGCACCCCTGCGCGGCTGCCCGCCCGCTTCCCGCCGGGGTAGCGGCAGGATGGGGAGGCGGCGGTGGCTCTGCTGCTGCTTCTTGCTCTGCCTGGGCTGCCTGGCTCTGCAGGCGCGGGGAGCAACCGGCCGGCAGCAGCATCCGCAGCAGCAGCATCCGCAGCAGCATCAGCAGCATCCGCCTGCGCTCCGCGCTCCGGGAGGAGCGGGAAGCTCCTTCTCCGCCGCCGCTGCGCACCGGGAGGACCGGACCGGCCGCGTCCGCAGGCGAGGACAGCAGGAGGCGCTCCGCGGGTAGGGACAAGGCTGCGACCCCGTCCTCGCCGCCTGCGCTGACCTCCGGGCAGCTCCCCAGCCGGAGCCCCTTCCCCGGCGGTGCTCGGGTGTGCCCCCGGTGCCGCTCCCCTTCCCGCCCCTTTGTGGGGCTGAGGACTTACGGGTCGCCGAATTGAGGGTTGGGTCCTCGGCTGCGGAATCTGGCCTCCTAATCAGTGAGGTTTAATTAAAAGCAGACGTTGTGTGGGGCTACTCTTGCAGCTAACAGATGGACCCCGATGGGCTTCTTGAGCGAGCTTGTTCTGATGCTGTCATACTTTGACACTCGCTGTTTTCTGGCTTCTACAAAGAAACGGTGCAAAGTCTGTCTGGTTTTTGTCTTCTGATGTTTTGGGGTCCTCTTGGTATTTTGAATTAGTTTATGTGTCTTTGTGAGCAGGCATCCCTTCTGTCTTGTGTCAGATGACAGCATGAAGCCCGTTTTTATAGCAAGGCTTCTCAGACTTTGCATGAATGCAGAATCAAACTCATCCCTTCCATGTGGCCTTCTCTTGCCTCATGTCCCTCTCCTCTTTTTACTAATCAGTTAAACTACCCCCACAGAAAATGCCTTGGAGGAAGATTCTGCTCCTTTGGGGAGGATTTTTTTTTTTTGCAGACAACTTTGCTATGCACTCTTGTTTGTTTTATGCAGCTGGATTTTTCCCTTATGTGAATGTAAAACATTACTTTCTCCTCACAGGGATTCATATTTTTGCATAGACATTTCTTGCTTTGTCTGTGTTGCAGGCCAAATGTGTGTGGCTCTAGATTTCGTTCATACTGTTGCCCTGGATGGAAGACACTCCCTGGAGGAAATCAGTGCATTGTTCGTAAGTGTCTGACTCCAAGCTTCTGCTGCTCAAGGGGTAACAATAAAACTAACTATTCTTCTGTGAGTCACTGTTGCATTCAGGAGGAGAAATGGCAACTCGGTTCTGTCTTTCACCTTATTTTTAAAGATGAGAAGAAAAAACCCAAGATGGATTTACAGGATCCACGTTCCTAGTAACTGAAGGGTTGCCCAGTTACCCTGTTTTCCTTGGTGTGTTCATAAGTGACACATCGCCATTTAGTTTTTAAAGAAAACCCATGACAACGGAAGAAAAAGGAAAAAACTTTGTTATCACTAGTGAGAGGAGAAAAATGAAGCCAAAAGGTCTTGATATAATCAGATCTTGAAGTTCTCTGAAACTTGGAATTATAATCAAATAGAAAACTTTTTTTACATCTGGGATGCTTACTCTCCTGTCTGTCATTTTTAGTTGGGTTTTAATAGCTGTTGAGTATGCAGACTGGCTGCTGCCTGGTCATGGTAGATACTGTGCTGGAAAATGACTTTTGACACGTGGCTTGACAAAAAAGAAGAAAAAAAGGTTGTGTATGTGGGGAATGTACTCAGTACTCTGGGGGGACGATATCTTACGGGATGCTGCCTACCTCAAAACAGAAAATGAAATTTGATTTTATCTCTGTTTGTTAAAATCTGATAGTACACACATGCTTCCTTCAGGCTTTACATTTTTAGTCTGTTTCCATTCATCCTAGCCTGTCGCTGTCTCTTTTGTTAATAAGTATGCTCAACTTCAAAATTCAGGTTCAAGAACATATTACTCCTTGTGTAAGCAGTGGAGGTCTTTGTAATACTCCATGTGATAAACTGCAGACATAAGGGATGAAACTAGGGAAGGAAAGGGTGATAATCCAAGGTCTGCCATATTTTTTATTTTTGGTGGCCTTTTTTTTAATCATTCCAGGGCTCTCCCACGTGTTCACATCTATTGGTTTTCCATGAGTAAACTTGCCTTTCTAATATTTGGGATAACTGTGTCATGTATCACTTATATTCACCTAAAGCTGACCCAGAATTTCCCAGCAAAGGATGAACGGTGTCATTTACAGGAAGATACTTTTATCAATGTCCCTGGGCAATTGAAGGACATCCTCAAAATGTTCTGTTCACATTTATCAACTCTTTCAATACTGGCTTACTTTGAAGTAAAGTAGAGTTTTTAAGAAGGATTTAGGCTGCTTATTATGCTGTTGACAGGTTTTTCAGGTTTAGCCATGTGTCTGTCCCAAGTGTTATTGGGGGCTTTCAGAAATTCTTTCCAGATACCCTGAAATTGTGACTCTCAGTGCCTATTAAAGGCCTTGGTCTCAGGTCTGCCCACGTCCAGAATAATATTTGATTATTATTAATTTATGTGCACGAAGGACATCTTTTAGCTCCTGCCTACTTACTGAAATCTAATTGCAGGTTTCTAACATGTTTGGAGGGTGAATGATTTTGTCAGACCATCTCTAATAGTCTGTGACCTTTTTCTGTTTCTGCTTTTGGTGAAGGTTTAAGTGTATAGATTTCTGTGCTCACATTTGATGTCAACCCAGAAGATGTTCCCTTTAGCTAGAGTTCTTCATCTAGACAAAACCTCCTGCACAGGATGCTGGACAAGCTATCAAACTTCTCATTGGAGATGTGCAGATTATAATTAATGCCTATTGTAATTGGTGATTTTAAAGTAGCATTTCATGAGGAGAGGTCTATGAGCCAGTGGTAGATCAAAAACAAACCATTCTGACCTGACAGTGTTTCCAGTGAATGATGTGATGGTGGTTGTTGTGGTCTGTCACGTATTTATGATTAAAAGCGATCTTTTATCTAAAAACCAAAAGTCTGTTTGGATTTACTCTGTTGCTATATAGAATAAACTGTAGTGATGAAAGCATATTTTGGATATGCTCTAAGGTGTTGTGCTTTCAGTTGGTAAAAAAATTTCACCTTAACAGATAATAAACTAACAAAATGGACTAGGTGTAAACCTTGCTCTATCAGGAGACTGACCTGTGTTATGTAAAGATGGACTGAACAGGAATATATTAAAACAGCCCTGTTTCCTGTGCTTGTCAAGTGCTCTAAATCCAAATCCTGTTTCTCACTTTTACTTCTGCTCATGGATAAAGTATTTCAAGTCATTCCATGTTGTGTCTCTAATTTCAACTAAATAGGACAATCCAACAAAGTCTTTCACCTCTCCTGCCTTCACATAGTTGCAACATGCATCATCTACATCTATAATTACATTTCACTGCATCTTTCTGATACCCAAAGAGTGGTGTTGGCAAGAGACCTACTGAAGATATTTGTTCCATTCCAGTCCTTCAGTGGAGATGTGCTACTAGTTTATTTAGTTCTCTCGAAACTCTTTTAGACCTAAGTTCTAAAAGTTTTAGAAAGTTCTTTTAGACCTAAAAAGAACTTGTGATTCTTGATTTCTTCAGTTTTTTTTGGTTTTATTTTGCTTTACAAGTTGTCTATTGCACAATATGTGTCTTTTTTACAACCTGTGCTGTGCTGGCTCTTACTGTTTCAGACTCTCTTTCTATGCATTTGCTAATTGAGCAGGTTAATTTGATGTGTTAATTTAGACTCTCTCTTTAGCCTTCTGGCTCTTTTTCTGTGATTCTGTCACTGCTTTGTGCAGTGGAGCTGTGCTGGATGGTGAGTGAGAAGGGAAAGCAGGAGTTTGGGTCATCCTGGGGGATGGCACAACATCAGGCACATGATGCACACATATGGGGTTTTTATGGTTAGTTTCTAAATAAAAGTGTGGGACTACCTGTGTACAGAAAACTATATCGAGGGAAACAACACATATTCTAAAAAGTCCAGCATTTGGACATTGACTTCCCACAAAACTGCTTTGAGTAAAGAGTGGATAATCCTAGAGGAAAAAGAAAAAGACCCTAAAATGCCTTTAAAATAGTGATTAAAAGAGTGAAGCCCATAGCATATATTGACATTTTTTATCCATTCAGATCTTGGATTCTTGGTAATGTTTTCCAGAGGTCTTGTGGTCTGAAAGGCATATTTTTAATAAATTGAGATTACTTGTGTAATTGGCTGGTATTTTTAATTAGGGAAAGGCTTGATTACCTGGTTTCAGTGGTCAGGTCAGTGTTTGAATATTTCCTATTTGATTCTGATTGTCTCAAAATTTGTCAGAGATACTGACCATACCAAAATCCGGTTTTCTTTATTTAACTTAAAATTACCTTTACATGTATGAAAACTGTCGCCATGAAGTGAGTTTTCAAGGTTTGGTTGGTTTTTCTTGCTGTTTTAGACTCAGGATAATCCCTATCACTGTCTTTCTGTGTTCTTCCCCAGCAATTTGCAGAAATAGCTGTGGTGATGGATTTTGCTCCCGTCCTAACATGTGCACTTGTGCAAGTGGGCAGATATCACCTACATGTGGATCAAAACCTGGTAAGGAGCTGCTGTATTGGCATTAGAGATTTCATTTAAAGTCGTTCTCTTTAAGATTCAATGAAAAAAAAAGCCAGCTTATTTAACAATAACTTGTCATTACCGCATACATTAATGTAAATTATTTTAAAAGATCTCAAGTGTTTGATCAAGTCTGATACACGTGTGCCTGTTTGCTCTGCACGACATATTTAAAACAAATGTGCCTAAGGAGATGAGCAAATTTACACATGGATGTGTGTGGTGTTTACCTTTTTGTGAAGTCTCCAATGTAATTGAAGTCGCCAATGTAATTGAAAGTTCATAGTTGCTACATAACAAACCATGGAAAACTTGAGAAAACCTCCTAATGGGTGTGCATACAACAGGTGTAGCATATATGGTACAAAGCTCATCGTTCAGACCCCATTACAGAGATCATGAAACTCATTTTCTTGCTGCCCAGTGTGGTGTTTTTGGCTGATTTCGGGTGTCTCCCTGCAGCACAGCAGTGCAGCATCAGCTGCAGGAACGGCGGGATGTGTGTGGACGAGAGGTGCCAGTGCCAGAAGGGCTTCTCTGGGTCCCACTGTGAACAACGTAAGTCTGTGCACTGTCCCTTCCCCAAGCAATCCCACGGGAGTCCTGACAGCCACACCTCTTCCTTTAGCTAGAGGAGGAAGGTGAAGCAGCCAATTTGCTGAAATGTAGTGAAACATCCGGAAGAAATGCAGGGTTTGGGGTATGGTGTTTAGCTGGAAGTCTGTTTGTGCATGGAGAGCATTGCTATTCTCTGAAATTCAAATTACACATTGGATTCACCAAGCAGTTTTGGAAAACCCCTGGGGAACAGTGACACTGTGTGTCCCACTCTTCATACCAGATGTTCACTAATTTTTCATTCTCTTTAACAAAGTTTTCTCTATCTCAGAACAATAGTCTCAGTGCTGGATTGAAGCATGTTTTTCTGCTTTCTGCTTGTCTGAAGAAAAAATGATTAAATATGTTTCAAGCTTTTGGATACTTACTTTTTTGCGTTGGCAGACAAGCTAGAAAGTAAATTATTTGCCCAGCTTTACCTATTTGTACATGTTTACAAGCTGTAGCAATTTAGCAAGCAATAAAAGTCCCAAAAGGCTGCAGTGATGAAGAAAGGCTCCAAGTGTTTTCTGAGGCCAGCTGACCACTAGTTAGCAGAGAAATTAATTGCCTAAAGTGGTCTGAAAGAACTAGAGACAAACAGACAGACTGAATATTATGGAAGACTTTTTTTTTTTTGCCTTAGTCATTTTTGTAAATGCTAGAAAACAGTCTTGTTCTTGCTTTTACTCTGACTGGATAAAACTCTCTAAAATTACAGCAAAGAGTTGTAATCCTAAACTGTGACCCTAGTCACAGTGAAATTTTCTATTAAGAGTTGCTGGTCCCTTCCAGATTCTGTTAAAGTATTGGGTCAACAGCTGAATGGTCTCAGATGAGGCATATTTCCAGTGAATAAATGAAAAGGTGACTGAATTTTCGAGTGATGACCCTGAAGTGATCCAGAAAACCTGAACAAACTTTGGAGATTGGTTTCGGTGTATAAGATATTTAAAATTTTAAGCAAGATTGAGTATTTGTCTTCTAGACAGTCTTAAAAATGTATATATGTTTTTATTTCTATTTTCAAAAATGTATATGATGAAGTTAACTGAAGTTGCTGAAGGGTCATTGTCCATTTATTCAGGAATGTAACACATGCAGCAAGATATCTTCATTTTATGTGTGCATTCTCAGTAAAAAGCAATTCTATTTGGTTGTTCTTGGTAAGAAGTGGGGCTTTATCACATTTCCACATTAACAGTGTATTTTATGCTTCCCACTGTGATGCAGGAGGCATGTGGACATTTTTCTGGTTTGAAATTATTACACTCTCCAGGTTGCTGAGTTTCTTTTGCACTGGATACCCAAATGTGTTACAAATGCCATCTTCAAACTGAGGAGACGTGTAGGAAGGCAGCCTGATGATTTCTAGACCAGAAATTTAAAAGTATTTTTTAAATTTTGTGACAGTTCTGCGAGCTGAAATGTTTTCATTTGGAACGTGTGCTGATTTTGAGCAATTTTGAAGCAATGAGCTGAAACAATGAGCCTGAAAATAGATAAAAGGAGTTAGTCCAACACTCTTTTGATGGTGTTTTTCAGCCTTGCTGAAGAATAGCCTTCTTTTGAGCACAGAAAATGTCAGTGTTTTGGCAGAAAGATTTGTTCCTGGTTAAGACCAATGGTAAAGAGCACGACTGGGTGCTCTGAAGTCCCATGACAGTGAAATATCTTCTCCATCTAAATATAATGTGGATTTATAGCCCTTTCACCACCCCCAGCCTCCCCCCTCCCCACAAAAATTTTTATTTTTTGTTGAGATCTTTTAAGAAACAGTTTTTTCAGGTACTTAAAAGAGCAGCTAAGTGGGTAATTCTTTTCCCTTGGTTCTTCCAGCAGCATCAAATCTGAGGGATGATTATCTCTTTCTTGGACTCACCAAGCCTTGGAAGGAAATATCACTGCTATGACGTTTTAAAACTTATTTCTGTTGGGTTTTTTTTTGTGAATTGCAGCTGTCTGTGAAAATGGCTGTCAGAATGGAGGACGCTGTGTTGGACCCAATCGCTGTGCTTGTGTCTATGGCTTCACTGGCCCTCAGTGCCAGAGAGGTAAAAGAGATTTAAGGAAAGAAACTCTGGGCATTTTGTACACAAAAGATGCTGTGTGTACATGGTCTATGCTGTGTATCTTCTGGTTGAGCTAGTAAGCTTTCAGTAATCATTTATTATTTGTAAGTTTAGGAAACATCTTCCTTTTATTTTTTTTGCTTTGTTGTTTTTTGGGGTTTTTTTTTGTTTGGCTGACACATTAAAAAAAACCTAATTGGTAGGAATTTCAGCTAATTTAGGCTTCTTATTTTGTTCAGATAATAGTTAAAAGATTAGCTGTCTTTTGCTCTCAGTTACATGAAATAACAATCCAGTAAAATCGCTGGTGGTGTTAGGATTTTGTAACTCTAGGTAACTGGAGGATTTTTTTCTGTGTAACACCTCTTCCATAAGAGGAACCTGGGGAGTAATTTGCTCTGGTTACTTAGAATAATGTCAGTGAAGGACTGAAAAGAACAATTACCAGAGTACAGAGATCAATTCCTAAACCTATTCTTGAATTCTCTAAATTGAGAGCATTCTGAGCGTTCTCTGAAATGCTCAAAGCTGTGTATAAATTGGGAAAATGTCTTGTGCTTTTAAGTTTTTTTAATAAAAAAAATTAAACATTTCTTAGCTGTGAAATCAAAGTAATTTCCATGGAGGTAAAAGAAATAAAAATCCCAAACACTGAAAGAGCAGGCGTTTCTATTTGCTGTTCCAGGCTGCTTTCTATACCCAGTAGGTATCACAAGCATGAGAGGAATGTAAAGGATCAGTTTGTTTGTCTCTAGCTGGTTGTTGTTTTCATTCTTAAAACCTGATTTACAGTTTTCTATTTCCCCCATTCTCTGTAGTTGCTGCTTACAAAGCAACCACAAGGACTCAAATCCTATCTAGTGGAGAAATATGAAGTATTATTTTGTTGAAAAATGGTTGCAAAATTATTAATACTTACAGTTATTTTATACCATTTACAGAGACATGTCCGTGCAGAATGTACACCTGTCTAAAATAAGAGTCTACCAAGTCTCTCTGTTTAGAATGGATTTTCAAGGGATTGGACAATGTTAGGTTAATTTACAGTTTGAGCCTTCCTTCTGATGGATATTAACACTGCAAATTCTGCAGTCTGGGCTAGGTATCCAAGATATATTATAGTTATAGCTGAACTATGGCGTGATAGAATTGTAGTACTCAAAATTACTATTTTTTAAAATTTTAGTTGATTGCATTCAGACATAGTTTTTATTTATTGACAGACAACTTGGTCAGCTTGCTTTTTGCCCCAGGTAAAAGAAATCATTCCTAGTTAAGATTTGCTTCTGTTCTCTGACTTCATCCAGAGCTGTGGAATCATGTTAATGCATGTGACAGACTCCAGCTGTGATGGTGGCTCAGAGTTTTCAATAATGATATTTATAAACAGTTGGACCTTCAAGGTTTAAAAGATTCTGGTATATAAGTTGTGGTGCTGCAACTTAACTTTTGAGATGGTGAGAGGGTTGAGATTTGCTTTCTTACCATTCACTGTGAAATTTTTAGCCACAGAATTTAAGGCACTTACAGGAATTAAACCATCAGTGTTTAGGCATCCACATTTCCCAGCTGCCTTTGGAAGTCTTGGCTTTTCAATTTTGTCTGTAGGATGCTCTTGTTCTGCAAGAATTTATGTACATTGGGGGGTATTTGAAAACTGAGTTATTTCAATTAAAGGTTTACATTTTACTGCTTCAAAGTGGAGGTAGAAAGCCAAATTGGCTTCTGTCACTGTCAAAAAAATACATCACATACCTAATATATATAATAAGTATCTGATATATCTAATCTAATACACTTTACAACTGTGATATGGTTAAGTAAAATATTGCGTGATCTTGGTGTTGCATAGACTTTCTCACAGTCAAACAAAGAAGTTACTAATTTATTTTACTATTATTCAGTTAAAGACAGATGACTCATATAGAGCATATCTTGATAATGACTATAAAAAGTGCTTAAGTGTTAATTTTGTTTATGCTTTACATGAGTGGAGTACATGAAAATACTGTAAAAGACGCCCTAAATGCCTCTATAGTTAAATAGTAATTCGCAATTTATGTTTTTAATATAATAGTTTATGTTTTCCAATAAATTGCAGAATGCAGTGATTTCTTCATCTGTTGGTTTCTGTAATTGCCTATAATATTTTACAGCAAGAAGTGTCTCAATGGTTTATTTTTAAACCGAATTTAGCAGCAGTTCATAACTCTTTAAGTAAAATTTTATAGTTTAAGGGTATGTGAACTTCCCTTGCAAATAACATCAGTTGTAGGAGATTTTGTTTTGTTATTTTTAAACATCATTGTGTTTTAAATGCATACTTTTTTATTGTTCTGTAAATTAAGTTCTTTAAAATTAAGTATTTTCTTCCTAATACAGAACATACGCAGCTTTCCTTCAGCTTGGCCTCCCAGCCCAAGCTATAAGATAAAATGTGGTTGGTTTTTCAGCTATCTGGGCTCTGAGCAGACTAATTTCCGGGCTGGAGACAAGAGGCTGAGCAGTAACTAATGACTGGAATGATTAGAGTATTTAACTTGAGGCTTTCTGCTGGGCTAAAAAGAGAGCAGAACCTGTTTGGGAGCTCCTGCTTTTTCTGATATGTATGCTGACCTCTTACATTTCCTGTCAAATCTGGTCTGTGGTCAGCTTCTTGTCTTTGATTTGTAAGCACACAAGATCCAATTTTTTTTGCGTGGTGTTTTTAAAGGGGAAAATAAAAAAGAAGTTGAAATTTCTGCAGCTGAGTTTTCCCAGTCAAAATAATAGAAAAAACCCAATAGAACAAGAGGCCAAAATAATGGGAAAAAACCCAACAGAACAAGAGAATTGTACAACAGAATTGTGTACAATTCTCAGCTGTACACAAAAGGGCAATTCCTTTTCTAGCATGACCAATTCCTTTGGTTTCTTAGTGTGCTAAATGATACTTTTACTACTGCTCATGGCCTGTGTATTTTTAAATTGATAATCTTTAGAGAGATGAAGCTGTGGAAAAGCAGGGATGTTTTCTCCCTTCCTTATCATGGGATAAGGGGAGGAAGAAGTGGAAAAGGTTGTAAAACTTGTCACTGTTGTAAAATTGCCTTTATCCCATACAGAGGGAGAAAGAAGAGTTCTCGTTCAGTCTGTACTTAAATGGCTTGTGATGGGAAGCAAAAGGGTTTGGAATGAGTAGGGAAATGTGTAGCTTGGGAAGAGAATCCTTTTGAAGAGGGAAGGGGTTTTCAGATAGAGCTATCAAGCTTTGACAGGTGAGAAATGGGGAAAAATAAGGAAATACAGTATTTGGACAGCAGCCTTGCAATACCTAAAAGGGACCTAGAACTGATCTGGAGAGGGATTTTTTACAAGGGCAGGCATTTTGTGGCCCAGGAAAACATATATCTAGCATTATTTTCCAGTTGAGAAGGCTCAGATAAAGTAAATGATCTCAAATATAATTGGTGATGGTCCCATGTCTAAGGACAGTAGAAAAAAAGTGGGAAGAAAGACAAAAGGTTTTTCTTCAAGCTGGGAAGAGGATGGAGAAGCTTATCAACAGCACAGAGAAACGCTGAGGAAGAAGGAAAAAGCATTCTCAGTGAAAGTATTGTTAGTTCATAGTAACTGAGGCCAAAGAGTAAAGAATAAAGAGTACAGAGCTGAAGTAGAGGCATTCTGAAGCAGCTGATAGGCACAGAGGTTATAAAGATGTTTGGGGATAATACATGTGGTTAAAATTAAGCTAGTATAGCAAACTGACATAGATTTATATAGGACTCAATACTTCTTAAATACAGTTTTATTATAAAGAAGAAATACAATGTGTATTTAGTCTGCAGTGCTGCTGCAGATGCCTTTTTGTGCTTAAGTGACTGTGATCAGGTCTAAATAAAGGAACAGAAAATGTAATTCATTAAGAAATTACTTCCTCTGACAGATATTTAGGAGACCTCTTAGCTTTTCACAGCTTTTCCTATCTGTTGACTAGCAGTACCATGATGAAAAGGACATCTACACTTTTGGCATTCAGACTTTGCCTGTTTGGTCTTAGTCCTGTAATCTCAGAAACTGCAGAGCTTCTTGCTGTGGAGGCTCTCATAGGTTGTGTTCCAGAGGTTTGCTGACCTCCAGCTGCGGCTTTTTGCTGCACAGGTGGCAATAAAAGGGCTTGTTCTTCTCAAGTTTGGTTTATTTCAGTTTTCCCTGAGTGATTGTAAACTTTATTCAGGTGCTTAACGGCAAAAATGTTCTTTTGATCAGCAAGCTCTTCTCTTTTTGTGGGAGTCTTGGGAAGGTGACTTTTAAATTTTGTTGTGGGGTTGGTTTTTTTTTTTTTTTTCCTTTATTAATGGCTCATGTCATCCTGAGCCAGAATAGAGGTTTTTTTATGGTCTTCCTCCCTCTTTTCCTTCCATGCACAGCAAATGAAAGACTGACCTGCTAAACATCAGTTTAATTCATCCTCACTCCAGTTTTAGCTTCCACTTTGGGAAGTGGAGCTTGTGGTCTTGGGATATTTTCTGCAAGTTCATAAAGGAGTTGTGCAAGGCCTGTTGAGTGAAGGAAAAAGTAATTAGTTTACTCTAGCATGCTCAAAACTACATGGGCCAGTTCACAGAGGATGTTCATGGTCACTGAGGTAAATACAAGTGTTAAATCATGAACTTGAAGTCTAATAGAGCTAAAATAAATTAAGCTTAGTATAATAAAATGGACTGAAAGTAAGTCAGCAGTAGTTTAAAACCACAGGACGTGAATCTTCCTAGAATTTGCAGTTTTCACCGTTCTTGTCTGCTTTTATCTCTTAAATTTTTTGTTGGAAAACCTTTATATCAGCCTTTTCAACACTTAGTGAAAAGCTGATTACAAGCAGAATGCCTCAATGGTCATGTTGTTTTTAACAAAAGAAGCTTCAGTTTAGACTAAGAAAGCACACCTCCAGTTTCTCTTGGAGACAGTAGGAGATAACAATTGCACACACCTGCAGCAGTAAGAGGTAAAGCTTTATCAGACAGCTGTGTTCCTGATTCAGGACAGTAGGTCAGATTATCTGTGTTGGAAGAACCTGCTAGATAGTTAATTTTTTTTTGAGTCTAGAGGTGTTGTCAGGTATTTATAACACACACATCCAAGTGCATTCCCTGCTCAGCAAGCTCCTTGTTCCTCTGCGGGTTCTGACCTGTAGATATTAGCCAAATCAGCCCTTGATGGATTACAGCAGGGCAGATTCACAAAGCTGCTCTCATGCTCTCAGATGTCAATATCTAGTGGTGTTTTAGGGCTCTGGGAGTGCATTGCCTGCTTTTGCTCTCCATCATTATCTCCAAAAACAAGGTTTTCAAAGGCAAGAATCCACCTAAAGCACTAAAAACCTGCAAGGTGCCTACAGACCATTTGTTTCCTTGCTGTTAGCAGGTATTGGAAAATTTCTCTCTCCTACTTTTGCAAAAGATTTGACATTTAGCAATTTTAAAAATAACATGGGTAATGCTGATCATGCTAATTGCAGTAGTGATGAAGAAAGTAGTGTAATGCCAGTCGGTTCTCTTACTCCTCTCTTTTAGTTTTTAATTAAACCGCAATATTTGGATGACACTGTTTCTTTGGTACCAGCGAAAGAAAAAAGGTAAAAATCCTTCAATGCAGCAGCTTTGCTGCTTTTGAAGCACTTGAAGTATTCAGTACTTTCCAGTTAGCTCAGTCACAGGAGAGGCGAGCTCTAAAATGTTATAGATGTGGGGTTGTTGCACTTTGTATTAGAATTAAAAGCAGAAATTTGATGCCTTTGAAATCGGTTCACAAGAGTAAAATGAAAATATAGATTTGAATAACATCTTCCAAGGGCTTGAGAGTTTTCACCAGAGTGCAGTGGAGCTGTCCTGCCGCTCAGGCACAGGGAATGTTTCTTGGCTTTAAGTCATTTAAAAGGGAAGCTTTATAACTGTGCTGCCCTAAACTGTGAAAAGAAAAATAGATCTACCAGAGTTGTTACACTTTTTATACTTACAGCCAATGTGTATAGTTTCTTCATATATCTATTCTTTAAAATCTGTACTTGGAAAGTAGGTTTTTTCCCGTTGCCTGCAGGAGGAACAAACCTAGGAGAGCATAAAATAGTGTGTTTTTTGTGTGTCAGGTAAGATTTAGACTGGGTTATGTTCTGCATCCGTAGATTGTTCACTGTAAAGTGAAACAAGGGTTTCATTCGATAATATAGAGCAGTGGAGCAAAATCATGAGTGGGAAACGTTTTGCAGAGGAAAGGGAAGATGATTTCTTTGAAAAATTCTGTCTAGTCTTACTTTTTCCTCAGTGAAAATTTTCCTCTTTGTCAGATGCATTGAAATGTCACCTTCTTTTTTTTTCATTATCTGGGGAGAGAGAAAATACAATAGCTGAGCAAGGCCATGATGGCTTTGTTAGAGTTTCAGAAGAAAAAATAATTCCTTCTGATCTGTTAAAAAAAAAAATTAATTAATTTGTAAGATATACTGGAAAATAAAATCTTGAGATATTTTCAGAATATCTAGGAAAGGTAGAAATCACAATAAAATTGAGGCACTTGTCCACAGGTATTCTCTCTAACAAAGAAAATGCAAAAACCTTTTGAAATTCTTACGTGAATAGGAAAATTTTTGTCAAATTCAGCAGTTGCTAAGGTTATATATTACTTTTATAGGCATTCTAGGCAAAATTGGAAGAAAGCAGAAATAAGCTAAAGAAGCCAGTTTTGAAGTACTGAAAAAGAAAGAAAGAATAAATTTTTTTTTCACTTTTTGTGGCTGTAGAATAAATTAGATAAATTTCCTCGTGAGTTTACAAATGTTGAGCAGAGGAGGCTTGAGAGATCCTCTGGGGAGCTCGGGAACCTTGGGAGTTTATTTCTGTAATGATTATGAATGTCTGAAACTGTTGTTTTACCTTGGGTGTGTTTTCACTGTACACAGAGATTCCATATCAGATCTGAAAGAGGGTAAGGAGGGGTTTGGATATTTCTTTGAATATTGCAGTGGTGGAGCAAGAAGTAGAAGAGGGAAAGTACATATTATTCAATAACACCTGAATAGAT
>VZRM01002257.1:207068-223411 GCA_013397955.1 Grantiella picta | reverse complement strand
TTTTTAAATCTATCAAAATACAAAGATTTCACATTGCAAAGGGGGAACTTCAGAGAGTTTCATTGGAAAATCCCGTCAGTAATCAACAGGCAGTTTCTGCAACAAGCAGCCAAAACCAGTTTCAGATGCCTGGAGGCCTTTGAGTGTTAGCAAAAATTACAGGAAAATTTACCACCTGTCAGAGTTGTAATAAAGACAGTAGTTTCTCCATCCTGTTTCCTGTTGGAGTGTCTTCTAGGAAGGTGAATTTAATTCAGGTCTTTGCCAGTATAGATTCAGTGTCTTCACTCTGAAGGTTCCCTGACACAGTGCAGTCTCTTGGACTTTCACCCACTGTGCTAATTTTTCTTTTAGAAGAGAGTGAAGTTCCTAGTAATGCTGATAGCACTTACTGCTTTTCAGCTTTCAAGTCCCATGTATTAGGTTGTGCACTTAATGAGGTTTTTGTATAAAATAGATTTTTGAGGTATCATTGATAATATCGAACTATTTGCTCTGCCTGAGCCTGCAAGTGAGGTGACGAAAGCTGAAATTACTTATTTTCTCATCCATTCCTTAGTATTTCCTAAATCTCCCTTAGGATGTGGAGCAAGGATTTGTAAAAATTCCTGTGAAAGGCAAGTTTGCTTTGTAAGGAAGTGAAACACATTTATGGAGTGTTAGGTCTTGTTCCTTAATTGACAGTTCTTTAATTTACAGACACCCTCCTTTACTCCCTCCTGATGTGATTTGTATTGGTCAACATGCTTAATATTTCCAGTATTTTATCTTTAGTAATTTTCAGTAAACAATTTAGTAATTCAATACTCCAAGTAGCTTCCAGCTAAAAATATTTGTTTCCAGATGCACTGCCTCCTTGTTTTAATTATGGTTCTGTTTTAATAAAAATGAAGATACTTCACGGTTCCTTCCTGCTGATCTTGGTGGTGCTCATAGAGGGGAAATACAGTATTTGTGACAATGTGCTTTCCCCTTCTTACAGGCTGGGTGCAGATTTTGGGAGGCTTCATTTAAATTTTCAGCCTGTGCCTTCCCACGAAAGGAAACTCAGATGTTAATATTCTTGCGGATAGTTTGCAATGGACATTCCAACGTGTGTAGTTACTTTTTTACTCTTCTTCACACCTTACTTTTTCCCTTTTATGTTACCTGAGGAGAGGTGAATTTTTTTATGGGCTGGAGTTATGACAAAGCTCAGATAGAAAATGGATCCTTATATATGCTTTATAATTTTAATTAAAATATTTTAATGTTTTGTCCAGAACGATGGCAGGTGGTATTTGGGAAGTTAAGCACTATGTTTCAGATTTTTAGCTAGTGGGTGTTAGACACAGAGGACATGTGGCAGACAGAGTATTCTATATCTATTTACAACAGGTTTTTTACACCTTCATCTGAATAATTTTTTTGGCCAGAGGTACAGGAAGAAAACTAAAATAGATGGATACTTAACCAAACCCAAGACTAAAATTCTTAATGTTGCTAATCCTTGTCTCAGGCTCCTGTCAACTAGCTTTTTTTTTTTTTCCCCTTCTCCTTCTCTTCCTTCTCTATTTTCTCTTTTTCTCTTTTTTTTCCTCTTTTCCTCTTTTTCTCTTTTCCTCTTTTTCTCTTTTCCTCTTTTTCTCTTTTCCTCTTTTTCTCTTTTCCTCTTTTTCTCTTTTCCTCTTTTTCTCTTTTCCTCTTTTTCTCTTTTCCTCTTTTTCTCTTTTCCTCTTTTTCTCTTTTCCTCTTTTTCTCTTTTCTCCTTAAAATGCAGGTAGAATTAGAATTTTAAAAAGGAATTAGTGAAAAATATCCCAAGAATCCTCATAGCTGAATAGTCCCATTTGATGATACAAAATATACGCTTTTATGACCGAATAGAAATAATGCAGCATAGTTAAATTTAGAAGTCCATTGTTTGATTTCTTTTTCTTGATGCCAGGGAAAAAGTATTGTTTATTAAATTTAATTATATTAACAATTTGAATTGCTGATAAAGATTGTCATTCTTCAAGTCATGGTGCATACTGAATATAATTTTCTGAAGTTAAAAAAAAAGCTGTGTAACACATGTGCGCTGAAGATCACTTTCTTTCACCAAAGCAGTTAATCTTTCTAGAGTAACAAATGATTTATAACTAATGTTCAACATATGTTCTTTCTGGCAAAATTATTCCATTAGCAGTGCTGGAAAAGGAACAAATGAAGAAACACCTAAGAATTAGACAAGCAAACCCATGTGGAAAAGATGATTGCTTCATAAAAAGGAGTTTTTAAGGTCTGATCAACCATTATAATAATATCGTCTGACTGAATGCCTGAAACAATTCCTGGAACAAATCTGCAGCTTCATTTGAAGCCACAAAGTATCTTCAAAATAGCATCCACTTTTGCTGTGTTTGCTTCCCTCGCACACAAATTTACTTTTTGACTGCAGACCTTTGTGTAAACAAGTGAACTTTAGCATTAACCTGAACATGCTTGCCTTCACTCTGTATTTTAAAATCTTCTGTTTTCCTCTTTGTAGCAGCCTCTAATCAGTCTCTTTACCTTTGGGCTTCCTGTGGGATAAACGGAACAAATAAAGATTCTTAAAATGGGTACAATTCTTATGGATAATATTTGAATTTATAGTCTTAATACTGTAGTTTGAGCTCCGCATTTAATTTTCTCTGATTGAATTCTAAGCACTAAACGTGGAATATCTTTAGCCAGAATAGTCCTGTGGGTCACCAACCATCAATCAGAGAAATACATAATTTGAATTTCTACTCCTACTGTGATTGCTTTGTGATATCCAAAGACTGATCCTATAAAAAAGTGTACCTCGTAGAATTTCTGCTATAAAAATGCAATACTGTCCAGCAGAACTACTTATTTCCTGGATAGGAGTTGCAAAGTGAGCTGGGACGTCAAAATTGTCACTCCTGAATGCAAATTTTGGAAATCTGAAGGTGTTTTGTAAGTCATTATTCAATTTCACTATAGAGGGCATTCCCCAATGAGAACTGAACTCCATGTGAGTGTATGGAGTAAGGACAGGATTTTATTTTAATAATGTGTTTATTTTACTCAGAGTGCTATTTTTGTGGCTTCATGGGCACAGGGAAACTCAAAGTAAAACTTTGAAAGCTATTTCAAATTGAAAGTAAAGACATCCTAATATTCACAGGCCTGACTGAATATTTAAGGTCTTTTAATCTCCTTTAATTGTCTCTATTTCTGTGGTGGACACTTGTGTACTTGTTTAACTTTATTTAACATGAACACCCAAGCGGAAATTGACTACCAATGTGTATAAATAACTGTGAAAGTCTTTCCTAGGCTGATACCTGAGCCATCCTTACCAAAGACAGGGAGCAGAACATTTATTTCTGCTTGAGCATTTACTTTAGGAGCCCAGAAAGCTTAGCATAACATCTCACTAGGAAGGCCATTCTCTCCCTGTCCAAAGATGTCAAAGCTCTTATTTCTTCAGGGTGAAAGTATCAGGTCATAGAAGGCAAAGTTTGTCCCATTTGCAGCTTGTTTGTGAGACCAACTGCACCCTACTGAAAATGTGTTTGAGGCATGTGTGACCCACAAATTCCAAAGTACTGGAATCTGCTTTTGATAGGAAAAAAAAGAGAATGGAATAGCAGTTGGAGCAACCACAGCCCCTCTGTTGCCCCTTTTTTTATGTGACTGAGTGTGAGTGAGAGCATTTTCTTCTTTTTATCCCTTCCCTCTTAAGAGTGTCCATTAGGATGTGAAATCTGGCTTTGGGCAACCACCAGTTTCTTATTTATTCCTAGAGAATTTCAGTTAATTGTTGAACCCAGTTTGCATTGACTCACAATATAAAAAAATTCTCTTTATACAGGTTGAACCTTAATGAGCTAACTATTCACAGGAATTCCACCAGAAGTGTATTTTCATATAGTTTTTGTGCTTTATTCGGCGTGCTGCATATAGCTTGGGTAGGTTGTGTTGTCTCATGATATTCCTCTGAAAATAAGCATTGGTTTGCCAATTAGTCCTCTGTAGGCAGCAGGATTTTGCAGCAGGCATTCCAGCAGGAATGATGGTTCTGTGACTCTCTGTGGAATGGATCTTGATCAATGTGGAGTGGAAAAATGTGCAGCTGCTGTGGTCTGTGCTCCCTCCTATGAATCCCCATGAAGCAGCTTAGGAAAAAGAAAATGAGTTTCCAGCCCTTGTTTGCTAAATCTGATCTGCTCTTCTATTTACTCGTTTGCTCTTTAGCTTACCATGGATTTTACTGGACACATTGTCAATGCTCAAGAGCTTTATGTCCAGCTGCCTTTCATTTACTTGTGTCTGTCAGAAAGAAATAAATTGAAAGGTAAAGATAGCTTTGTGAAAATCATTAGCTTCAGTGGAGGGTTTCATGCAACTCCTGTAAGCAGCAACATAGCTTAAATTTCCATGGAATATCCTTAGTATAGGTATCTAGTGGATTAAAAACCAATTCTTTGTGTAGTTACTAGTAGAGTGCCTTGAAAAATACAGGAAATTTTATTTTTTTTTTCTCCCCACCAGATTACAGGACAGGCCCGTGCTTCACGCAGGTGAACAAGCAGATGTGCCAGGGCCAGCTGACTGGGATTGTGTGCACCAAGTCCCTGTGCTGTGCCACCATGGGGAGAGCCTGGGGGCACCCCTGTGAGATGTGTCCTGCCCAGCCCCAGCCCTGCCGCCGCGGCTTCATCCCCAACATCCGCACCGGAGCCTGCCAAGGTGAGCCTCTGCTGGGAAAAACACCTGGAAAACCTTGCAGTGCCCTCAAAATCATGTCAGTGCTTCCCCTGCGGGTGGTCTCTGCATTGGGATGAAATCTGGGCGTGCTTTGCTGCCTCCAGGCTTTTTCTGGCGTACGTAGAGAGCAAAACTTAAGTGCCTGGGAAATGTGATTATTAATCAATACTAAGGAAAAATATTTGATGTGTCTTTTGCTTGTATGTTGGAGATGGGCCTCAGCCTGCATGTAGCAGTTTACGTTTTGCTGTTCATCTTGAAGAGATTAATGTGTTTTAGACACTCTTTTCATGTCATGAGCAGAAACAGAGCACTGCAGAAGGGGTGCATGTTGCAATCTCGAAGTCAAGCTCCATTGTGTGACTTGGCCAGACACAAAGGGTCCTTGAAACTGCTCTGCCACACTGATCCTGGCATAGCTCTGGGGGCTTCATGTGTATTATGTGAGAGATCAGTGGTGCTCTTTAGCACCCATGCCCACAATAATTGTGTTTTCTTTTTCTGGCAGTATATTCCCTGTGGGAAATAGTTTTAAGTTACCCTTTTAGCCACATTGCTAAATTCCACTTGGGAGCATGGAAACAATACGGTAGTCTACTTTGTGTGATGGATAAACAAAGGAAGCTTAAACAGCTATGATTTTTGCTACATTTTGGACTTAAATGCTGAATAGGAAGCTCGGATTGTATGTATGTCAGCTGCGTTTAGCTTGCAATATCACAAGGTGATGGCAAGGCACAGATGAAAAATGCTTGGCTTTTCTTCTGGGAAAAGGAGACACAGAATTTCTTTATTTCACAGAATCATTGCCTTTACTTACAGCAATTGAGTAATTTCCCTTCCAGCTCTGAGTGCTGTTAACTCCTCCTGATCTCAGCTCTGTGGTGTGAGCAGGTTGGTAGCATGGTGTCTGCTCTGGTTTGAATTATAAGGCCACCTCGATGCAGGAAGGGACTGGATGTGATGCTTTTTGCCTCTCCAAACTCCTCATTACAGTGTGGACTCTGTTGAAATGAGATCACAGGATCTCAGACTGGCTGGATTTGGAATGGAACTCTGGACATCATCCAGTCCAACCCCCTGCCAAGGGAGGAGTCACCCAGAGGTGTTGCCTCAGGTGACACAGAAATGTGTCCACGTAGTGTTGAAATGTCTCCAGACCTCTCTGGGCAGCCTGTTCTGGTGCTCTGCCATCTCCAACAGAAAGGTCAGATGAAACGACATGCTTTCTCTGAGGGTTTTAGAAGCAGAGGGATCTGTCCTGCTTTTCAGTGCTTTTCTTTCTGTTGACGACATTAGATTTACTGAGACTTTGGTTAAAGGAACACAAAACCCTTTGGTATTCACTAAAACTAGCCTTGTCATGTATCAGTTAGACCAGGTTCACTCCATTCTTTAAGTATTTGGAATTTTTGAACAGAATGCTTGCATCAGTATATAGCCTAGTTTGGGAGCTGGTGTAAACAACTCAAAATCAGTGGAACTTGCAAACCTTACTGTTGGAAAATGGGTCATAATTTTGGTATATATTAGATATCTGGGTTTGTCAAAATCCTCTTGATCAGGAAGTTACTCCTACTCTTCACAGGATTAGCATGATGCAATCTTGAATGGGTATTTAGCACCTTTTGAGGGTTAATTATGTTTTCTGGGTGATGTTCTTGTACGGAACATTGTAGTAGTACTGTTACTTCATTATTACCACAAACAGGTTTAAAAAAAATCTAAGAGAAGCAAAACTGCTCCAAATTAAAATTGTTTGGTTGTGCTTCACCTTTTTTCCCCCAGAAGTTTCTCTTCAGTCATTTCGTAAGCAGGGATTGTAGCTGTTCAGGCATCCCTCATCCCAAGAATTTGGGCAGAGGAACTTCAGTGTTCCACCTGGATGAACTTTATTGCCACTGCTAGATGGCCTTAGGAGCTGCATAGTGGCAGAAATCCTGTGTTAGACATTTTCTCAGTTCCTCCCTGCATTCCTGGGCATTCCTGTTTCCCACCTACACCCTTTCCCTGCAGACAGTTAGTTTTTTGCTCTAAGGAGAGCAAAGTGGTCATGGCTGAGTGGATTTTGAAAATAGGAAGATTCTTCTTTGTGCTGCTGTTCCTGGCATTGTTTAGTGCATTTAGCTATTACAGGAGATAATATCCGGAAAAATCTGTTCTACCATAGGAATACACTGTCTGAATATTAAAGACACTGATGTGAACTGGACAAGAGGGAGGAGACAGATGAAGGTTCAAGTTCACAATGAAGAGTGATGACTTTATTTTATAATCTAGTGTTTGGAGTTAATATTTCTGACTTACTGACTATATTAACAGTGTCATCTAGGATCACGTGCTGCTGTCATGAAAATAATTATTAAAACAGGGAAAAAACAGCTTGGTATTATTTCTGTTGTGTGTCGTATTTCTGTTTTCTAGTGTGCAGACAAAGTATCAAGAGTTTTCCATTACGGTCATGACCAATTCCCCCCTTATTTCCCACAAGCCAAATCAATTACAAAGAAACTCCATACATATTCCAGGCAGAAATAAGGAGAGAACTTTTGATTTGCATAATTTGTTGTTACTAACATAGTAAATAAAAAACTCCCCAAAATTTGTGTCCAACACCCTAGTGCATTTATTTTTCCTGAGCTTCTTAGTTTCTCAGACTTGTTTTGCGAAAGAGCCCAAAGATCAGGGAAGGTGAATATTTAAAGTTAGCTGTGCAGATCCCATGGGCACTTTGTAGAAAAAACTCTGCAAAAGCACAAAGTCTTTTTCCACTTACTAAATATTAGACTATGAACACATGGAAACATTCTACTTAATCTGTAACATATTGAATTTTTGTATACAGAACTATATCTAAGGAGTTATTAATCAAATTTGCTGTTTATGGTAAAAAGCTCCTTGTGTTAATGTGGGTGAGGCTGAAAAGTGTGAGTAAGTGGATAATTAATAATGCTAAAACTCCTGTGTGGTTTAGCCTGTCAAATATACAGGGGGGCAGCTTCATTTCAATTTGCTCATTTTTTTGGGAAAAAAAAAAAGGTTTTTATATCCTACAATGGCATTATGAAGCAAGATAAAATAGGCCCTTTTAATAAAATACTTTTGTTCTTTTTTGCTTTACTCAGTCCCAAAACACCAATAACATATAAAAACAAACTTAGGTTTTCAGCCAAAGGTGATACTGACAAAAAAAGCCCATCAGTCTTGTAGTGTGTATATGTTTTTAAGCTAAGATTAAAGTTGAATATACTTGCTTTCTTGACATTTAAATATGATGTAGAATAGTTAGCATACAATATCAGAGAAAAGCAAGAGAGTGCCTGTGATTCAGAGATTTCACCTTTCATAGAGGTACCATTTGTGTTTTCTTCACTGGACAGGCACTGCATTTTGCATCATTGGGGTTGATTTTCAGGCTTCAGCAAAGATTCAGCAAACATCTATTTGCCTTTTTAAAAGAACTGAAAGAATTAATTAAACCAGTAGAGCTTAAAATTTAGTTCAGCTTGGGGCTCCATTGATACTTTCCCTGTTTCTGGAGGTGTTCTTTGCCTGCTGCTGCCATTAATTCACTATTCCTTGACATCTTTGACTTCTGAAACTGTGTCAGACACACAGTGGTTTTCTAGCAACTGATCTGCTGACACGGGAAACTTAATTTAAGTGTTAATAAGTGACTAAAGGCATAGGCATACTGTGTGTGACAAATGCATTTCGAGGTCCCAGGGTCAGGAGACAAACACCACATGTTTTACGGAGGAAGCTACTGGGTGGGCTGTGGATCAATAAATGGTGGAGATGATCAATAAATCATCTTCCCTCTAGATGTTGCTAAACCATGTCAAGATTCACAGAATCACAGAATAGTCAGGGTTGGAAGGAATCTCTGGAGATCACATATTCCAACCCCCCAGTCCTCAAAATAGTTCAGAGACGAAATGTTTGATATCCAAGTAAACAAGCAGCAGCAAGCACTGGTTATTTATAAATGAAAAATGAAGGAAGTCTATGCCTTTGATAAAGTCCTTAATCCATTTAAAATCTAGCAACTGCTGCATTTTGGACATGGTAGTGTGCAGGCTAAATCAGCATGGATTCAGGCGCTAAATGC
The DNA here is from genome assembly GCA_013397955.1 of Grantiella picta. Lineage (NCBI taxonomy): Eukaryota > Metazoa > Chordata > Aves > Passeriformes > Meliphagidae > Grantiella > Grantiella picta. Next base: position 214,557 of record VZRM01002257.1, on the reverse strand, counting down.
AAACTTCTCAGCAAATGTACTTAAAGCCAAGTCCAATGGCAAAAAAAAAACAACAACAGCAACAACAGCAAAAAAAACCTGCTAGCCTTCTTCCTTGCTTATGAGAAGTTATCCTTGCTTAAGTGGAAAAGCAGGTGAACAACAGACAAGGCAAATAGCACAGGTAGAGCACAAGTACCAGGAGGAATAAAAACTGAAGAAATGCTGCAATCCACCAGCCCAGGTGGAATTTCAATGCCTTGTATGGCCTTTGAGGTAACAATCATCCTCCTGAAAAGGAGTTCTCTATTCTTGCCAAGGGTTAATTGGGAGCACCACCCAGCTGGAACAGCTCCAAAATATTCCTGAAACTCCTGGGTGATAACTTCGTGGTGCACAGGTACTAAGGAGGCCAACCAGGAGAGATGTCTCCTCCTGGATAGTTTTGTATAAAAAACTACAGAAACACAGGGTGGTTTATGTGTAACCAAATCAGAGCTGGGAGCAAAATGAAAACCAACACAATTTGAAGTGGAAGTAGAACTTAATGAAACCCAACAGGAAGTTACTGAAAGTTACTTATGTATCTTTTGGAAAGTAATTAGATTTGGGTTTTTGGTTTCTTTTTTTTTTGTGTGTTTGCAGATGTTGACGAGTGCCAGGCTATCCCTGGAGTCTGCCAAGGAGGAAACTGCATCAATTCAGTAGGTTCATACGAATGCAAGTGTCCTGTTGGCCACAAACAGAATGAGGCAACTCAAAAATGTGATGGTAAGTGATGTTGTAGGATAACAAACCTGAAAAGTGGTTATGCAGAGCATTAGAGCATTTTGGTAATGAACATTATTAAGTAGTTGAATCGTTGCAGTGTGTGATCTGGACAGGCATAACATCACTGAACTGTGCTTTTTCTGCTTAGCAGCATCTCGTGTTTCTTGGCTGTTCATATCTTGCATTAGATGCTTTTTTCCTGTCTGACTCTTGTAGGCATAGACAGTGTTTATTCTCTTTGAAAGTTTAAAACCATTGGTAAATCCTTTATTTTTGAGCAACATAGAAGTGCTGCTGAGTTAAAAGGATTTTCTTTGTTTTCTAAAAGATATTCTAGTTCAGGCAGGTATTTTTGGCCTGCTCACTACAGAGTGGCAGTTTTGATGAGCCTGGATAAGTGAAAAATACCAAGGAAATGCCCTTCTCTTTTAGATAAAAAATTAAATATACCATGTTTAGTAAGTGTAGTTTAATTAACATAGACCATGTTTACTTGGTAAACATGGTGATGCAACTAACACTGATTCCTTATAGTTTAAAATATTGTGATAGAAAATTGCTGAGTTTTTGTGGGTTTGCTGAAGACTTCATTGATTTTAGTCACTTTTTCATGCCTTTGAAAGAAGTCACAACTCTCAGGCTTCATCCCAGCCAGTGGGTGCTTTCACATTCAAATTGTGCTGATAAGAGCACTTTGTTCTTCAAGGCTTTGGCTTGTGATTAGCTGGCCATTTAATTATGGTCCCAAACTACATTATACTCGGTATTCAGTTGCAAACAAATACATGGTTTGTAGCCAATTTTGGAAGTCCCCTCAGAGTTTTGCCTACAATACAACACTCACAGAAAAATTAAGCAGCACAGTCAGTTTAAAAGTCATGTTTTATAAGTGAAAATGTTGCTTCTGGTGCTGTTGCCGGTAATACCTAACTGAAAAGAAAAAAGCCAAAGATATTTTTCTCTGGTCCTGCCCTGCACCTTCTACTGTTTTTCTGTGGTTTGTTGTCTTGTGTTGACTAATTTTAATTTCTACTCAGTACTTGAAAGGAACAGGCAGGTGTGTAGATGCTCATGGTTGAGAAGGAACAGCCATAGTCAGAAGGTCCATGAGAACTTGTTAAAAAGCTGTGGTAGGAAATCATACTCTTGGCATGGAAATTGGAATGTTGGTCTCTGGCCTTCTGAGGGTCAGGGGGTTTGAATTTGAAATAAAGGGCAGGTTGAAAGAGAAGAGAGGGAGAGAGATGCAAGGAAGGGAAGGGAAGAAGGAAAGGGAGAGGGGCAGAGAGAGAGAAAGAAAGATCCTTGCATTGCCTTTTTACACAAATCAGTTCTTCTAGACCTTCCTGGAGATAGCTCAAGTAGACCCCAACTACAACGTGTCCTTTATTGGTCTACTCCTTGATTTTTACTCAGAAACTACTCACAAACTAACGTTTTTGTGGCTGTTTTTCAGAGGCAGCTCTTGTCTAGCTGTCCATGCCTATAATCCATCCTTGCTTGCTGGAAGTGCACTTTTTTTTTTTTTAAATTCTCTTAATGGTTCTTTGATGCCAAAAGAACTTATTCAGAGACAAGTTTCCTTTTCTTCTGAAAACAGTACTCAAAGCATTCTTTGCATTCTGCTTTAACCTATTTAAAGCTTTAATTGTTGAAAGCATTATTCAGCAGTTCTCCTTGATAGTATCCGCAGGAAAATGTGAGTGTATCTTTAACAGAGGTTTTCTTAAAAATCTGTGGTGTTTATGGGACTTTGCGTAATGGAAGTGAAACATCATCTGCAGTCTGAGGTGTTTGCTGTTATGTCATGGTTCACTGATCAACAGGTCTTCATTTCCTGTTTTATTGGCAGAACAGGTCATATGCTCTGGGTTTTGGTTTTTTTTTCTTTCTAAGCCCCTTCCACTTGTGTCTGTGGCAGAAGTTAAGTCCTAATTAGTCCCTGGTCAAAGCTTCCCCAGTCAGATAATTCTCTACAGGGAATTAGGCAAACATCAACCCTCCCTTCCCAATTCGTGCCATCTTTTCTGGGGAAAAAAGGCATTGTGAAACTTCACAGCCAATGTGGTAATGCCAAAATTACACCAGGAGAATTCCATGCTTACTTTATTCTGATGATGGAGCAGAGAATGAAAGATAGGCCATAGTTTTATTCAGGCTTTTTTATTTGTATGCTTAATTAAGTGTTCATAATCTCTCATGGTTAGATTTATAGGATAAAACTATAGCCAGTTCCTTCAAACAATTGCACTTTCAGTTAGTAGGACTGGTAATTTGAGTGGAGTTGCATCATTATTTTTGGATGTATCTATATATCTGTATCTGTGTATGGATTAGGCCATTAGGAAGGATGTAAAAAAATGGTGTCCCGTGAAATAAAACCTATTTACAGATAAATTATTTAATAGAAACTGCATTGTTTTAATGAAGTTTTGTGTCTCAAGCACTGTATAGAAGTAAAAGAAGTGGTCAAAAGGCATATATTCAGTTTACTGGATTTGTTTTGAGCCTTGGACTACAGTTCACAGACATGAAACATTCAGAAATAATTGGCATTGTCTATCAGTAAAGAGGATTCAAAGGATTTCCAATGCACATGAGCACAATTTGCATGAGTTACTGTGTGTGTGCCCTCATGTAGAAACATAACTCAGTAGCTCAGACTGTCTGGGAAAACATGATCTTTAAAATTAACCCAGGCTCAGGGCTCCACATCTGTGATTTTATTTAGAAGTTTTTCTGTATTCCTTACTTACAGAATTTTGAGAATAGTCAGAACAACTCCTTCCATTACTGGGGAAGTCATAGAAAGATTCAAGGCATGTGAGCTCTAATGGGCACAGAGTTGAAAACATTTGGAAAACGCCATTAGAGGGATGGTATCAAATTCCAGATATCCAATGAACCAATCTGGTGTCTTACCTAAACAAAAGAAAAACCCCAAACCCTTCACCTTTTTTTGCCTAAAAGTTTTGATCTACAGTGAGTTTTCACTGTCTTTTTAGAAATGAAATGCTCTTCATTTTTAGGATGTTATTATCTCCCAGAGTTAATGGAACTTCCATCTTTCTGTTGTTCAGAGATGGATTATATATAGAAAAACTGAAAAAAGAAAGAAACTTTCAGTAATGGCTGCTGCTTTACAAAAGAGGTGGAGTTTTTCTTATTTTATTCCAGGAATCTCATAAATGTGCTCTACTTACTCTTCTCAAATAGAAAATGCATCATACTTCTGCAATAAATGTAGTTAGTTTTGACAGCCTTTCCAATTAAAGGTATTCTAGGAGGTAGGATTCCTCTGATGCTTTCCCAAAAAGATATATTACTGTGTACTGTTAACATCAAAAGTTTAGGGCTATATGAAACACACTAACTCCTTAAAAATTTATTTTTAATAAAAGGGGCACTAAAATGCAAATAAAACTTTAAAAGAAATAGCTCTATTTCAGATTTTTCTGCTTCAGTGTACCATTTCATTAGTGTGCTATTCAAACTTGGTCCTTCCAGGTATTACTACTTTCTAATATTATTTTCTAGGCTAAAACTATTTTCAAGGAACCCTTTCCCAGAATTCAGCAGTTGAGAGCCCCACTTCTGGTACTTGTAACTCAGTTATTTATAAAACCCTGCTTTCCCTAGCAGTGAAAGCCATGAATTCTGAATTGCAAGTAGCCAGGCTGAGTCTTTTTGGCAGGAGCTCACCGGTTAGTAAATCTGCAAACTTTATGTCTCACACTTAAATTGTTTCTCACGTTGAGCCTGGCTGTCTCATCTTGTGTGCAACACTGGAACCATTCATGCCACCAATCTTCTTCACCCTTAACACAGCATCTCCTCTTACTTACCTTTGGAGCATTTTCCCTGAGACCATTAATTTATGTATTTTGTGGGGGAGGGAGAGGGGAAGAAATTGAATAAATTTTTCAATCAGCCACACTAAAAATAGCCCTTCCTGAGGTGAAGTCTCAGAATTTCCAGTCAGAGGTAATAGAGATATTTCGAAATAATTGCACATGCAAGAACCAGGGAAGGGAAAGGAGAGACAGAGATTTGGCTCAAACAGAAACAAAAAATCTAATTACCTGGTACTACTCCAGTAAGTTAAACAAATTATTCTTCCACAAGGGTTCTCCATGCTAATTGGTTTTTCTCTCCACATGCAGAAGACTGTGGAGTCTTCCTTCCACTCTGATCACTGCCCAGGTTTCAGGAAGGTACTTTTTTTCCTTCCCAGCTTCCTGTCATTCTTGGATGAGAGCCCTAGGCAGTGTTAAACTCCAGCTGGGAGGGATGATCTGCATCCTGCAGATCTGCAGAGGTGGTGAACAACTTCCTTCATTACCTTTCACGTGCCAGCTGAAACTCCCCTCACTCACTGCCCCAGTGGACTTTGTGCTGTTGGACCTCTGGTCTGGAGTTTGGCAGCCCTTGTTGCACACAGAAACTCATTTATCAGCCCGGTGACATCTCACTTTATACATATTTACACACAAAATCGCTTCAGTGCTCAGGTGAGACCGCTGCTATCAGTTGGCAGAAACATTGGAGTGGATCAAAAAGTTTGTTTGCATTTGAAGGGCTTGGCCAGCATTCCTTCTTGCAGTTGGAGAGTTAGGAGGCCAGAAAGCAGTCAGATCTCCTGACCAATATTTGTGTGGTCTCAGGAAGCCCAGAGCTGTCCTGGCTGGCTGCTGTGCCATCCTCCTTCCTTTGGCCCGAAAGCAGGATGTTTATTTTGGCATTCCACTGTGGTTGTTCTGTGCCTCTCAGAGGTGTCAGGCTGTGCCACTGGGAGGAAATCTCAGTCTGTTCTCCTGGACTCTGTGCCTTGAAGTTTTGCACCCAAAGAAAACTCCCAACAGGTGGCAAACAAAACTAATTTCAGTATTCAAGCACCAGGAATATTCAATTCAGTCTTAGCTGAATCACAGCTTCATTTCAGAAAAGCTCTCTTTCCCTCTTTTTAATGCAGCATGTGCAAGTGTTCTGCTGATTATCCAATGTCCTTTCCTTTTTGGGTAGATATTGATGAATGCAGCATCATGCCAGGGATCTGTGAGGGTGGCGTTTGCTCCAACACTGTGGGAAGTTATTTCTGCATCTGCCTGCGGGGTTTTGTCACATCCATGGATGGATCCTGCACTCCTGGTAGGTTCCCCAGCCCTCTGGCACCTCCCTCCTGCCCCAATCCTCACTCTGTTGCTCAGGCAAACATAGGAATTGTAAATTAAATTTGTCTCTTGAACGTGCATCTGATGAACCTGAAGGTTGAGCTCACTCTGGTTCTAAAGGAACAAACATTTATCCCTCCTTAGCCTTCAAATCCCATCTCACACAGGTTAATTTAACCTTTAGAAATCAACATGAGGAACAAATATAAACTCAAAAGCTGATAAGTAGCATATGCTGATGTGCCACTAATTCGTCAGAAACAGATAATGAAGCAAACCAAGTGTTGGATTACAATAGATTGCGGCTTTTACAGGACAATTTATTTAATTGCTATCCCTACATTATAAAAATCCATAATGCTTATTTCCCCATGTTGTAATTTTTTACATAGAGGTGCACGTGGTGATATAAAATCCTGATGAATTAACTATAAATACTGGATACCACATGTAAAAAAACCTTAACAGTTCCTAACGATAATTTCTTTTCTAGATCTCATGTGGTTGTTCTCATTTCAGATATCTCAAAGACCTTAGTTCGCATGTTGGGGAAGGGATAGGAATTCTGATTTCTGAATTGCAGATAAATTATGTAAGCCCACAGCAGTGTAGGACCTACAAGTGGTTTCAAATTAGTAGTTTTTTAAACAGTGTACCCAGCTTCTGTTATTCAGGTTCATCTGAGGAGTGCCAACTTCAAATGTATTCTGACTGGGCTCAGGAATACTGAAATCCCATGGTTTCCAACAGGATCAGAATTTCTATGGATTTTGGCATGTTTTACAATTTGATTTCTCAAGTCAGGTCCCAAAACCAGCTGCAGAAAAATCATATGCCCTAGTCTGCAAAGGCAGGTCCTCATGTTCCAAATTAAATGTGTTTGAAAGTTCTTGTGCTTTATTATGTTATAGCTCATATACTCTGGAAGTGTAATTTCTCATTTGCTCAGGAGAAAAGTCAAGAATGTAAACTGTAATACAGACTATTTTGTTCTTTCTTGTTTAAGATAAATATTTGCTTTCAACAAAAATATCAGGATCTGCTCAGCTACCGTGATTTGCACCATGTATTTTCAAATTAATTGAGCTTTACTTGTAGTCAACATTCACTAGTGGGACAATAAAGTAGTTTTCACATGGCACTACTAAAAATACTGTTGTCCTTTCAGTCTACTGAGCAGAGCAGACTGGATAGCATTTATTCAGTTAGATACATCTAAATCAAGACAAAAATTAATTAAATGAATTTACTGATGTTGCTGTTGCTACATGAAGTATCTTGGGTTTTGCCACAATAAGTTTTGTATACATATGTATCTAGTTTTTATTTGTATTGCTTTGTGTCTTTCATATCATCAATATTTCCTGCAAGACAAAAATTGCATGGTGTATTCAGGCAAGATAATCCCGCTGCAGCTGTGGGATCCCTGCAGTAAATCCAATGTGAATACATGGGTCATATAAATATTGGGTGCAGTTTGGATGTTGTGGGGGTTTTGTCTCTCTCCCTTCTCCCTTCTCCCTTCTCCCTTCTCCCTTCTCCCTTCTCCCTTCTCCCTTCTCCCTTCT
>VZRM01002257.1:63344-206846 GCA_013397955.1 Grantiella picta | reverse complement strand
TCTCCTCTCTCCTCTCTCCTCTCTCCTCTCTCTAAAACTTCTCTGAAACTTCCCTTCCCTCCCCTTCTCTTCCTTCTCTTCTTTTCTCTTCTTTTCTTTTTTTAAACACAACTTGTAAAACATTCAAGTCCTTACACCAGGTGACTGAGGAAAGGTAGCTGTGAGACCTCATGTCACTATTTTCAGTCTCTCTTTTTACATTACCTGCCAGATCAGAGAGCAAGCACGTGTTTCTCCAGCGTTGTGGGTGGCCGCTGTGCCCAGGAGCTGCCCGGGAGGTTCACCAGAAGGCAGTGCTGCTGTGAGTCTGGCCAGTGCTGGGCCAGTGGCTCTGTCCCCGAGGTGTGTCCTGCCCGAGGATCTGGTGAGTGCCTTGGTGGTTGGGTGGTTTGTTTTCTTGTTCCTGCTGTCCATTCTTTGGATGGAGGTCACTGCTTTAAAATGTGGGCTTTAAATGGACTGCACTATTATTTATTCCTGCATTTTTAGCACTCATACTACCATCTGTTCACTTTTTTTTTTCTTTTTGTCCGTGGTTGTTTGGCACTTGTTGGCTGATAAATGTCCTTTTGTTAACTTTGGGAATAGTTTCTGGGAAATGGGGAAGATTTTGTGGTCAAGCTCAAAGAGAAAGCGACTCTGAGGGTCCACAGTTAATTCTTATTTAAAGGAACAGCTGCTCTGTTGTTCCATTGCATTATGGGCTACTTTGAACTAGAGTCCACCAATATTTAAGTTATTCTTCCAGCTGTGCTCAGAGAGCAATAGTCCACATCCCCAGTGAAAGTTATTTTCTTTATCAATGTCTGAGTGACCAGGGAGTTACAGTGCTGCTGTCAGGACATCAACAAGAAGGTTTCAACAAACATTTGAACAAATAATTAGAAATTAAAGCATTCAAATTTATTATTTCTAGTGTCCTTCCTCAGGCTACACCTGTCACAATCACGGGACCTGCCTGAGTTTTGGGGTGGCAGAGGGAACGAGTGACCCAGGGAAATGAGGAATTGCTGCTCTGGTTTTTGTGGCACACGAAGAGCTGTGTCTTCCCTACGAGCTGGCTTGGAGAAACTGACATTTTTGTGCTTCTGTGCCCTCCTGTGTGGCAGAGGAACACCGCAGGCTGTGTGTGGATGGTGTCCCTGCCAGAGGCAGCTCCCGGCGCGGTGGATCCGGAGGGAATGGGTTCCTTCCAGGGGGAAATGGCAACGGCTTCGGACCAAGGGGAGCAGGATTCATCCCCATCCCGGGAAGCAACGGCTTCTCCCCAGGTGTGGGTGCAGCAGGAGCAGGAACAGGTAGTCAGAGTCCCGCTGGAAGTGGCCCAATCATTACAGGGCTGAGTAAGTGCTTGCATTCTCCCTTGTTTCCCTCCTTTTTACTATTATTTCTGTTTTTCCCGTGGTTTTTTTCTGCTTAGTCTGGGTATGACATGCAAGATCTCCTTTCTAGCGTGAGCATGGGGTTTTTTGAAGCAGGAGGAAGTGAGTTGAAGCCTGTAGTAGAGAAGGTCCTAAATGTCATTCTCTGTAGGAAAACTAAACAAAAAAACCCTTGAAAATTACTTTGTCATTCAAGCACATTCAAGACACCTGAGATGATATATTAGGAAGTACAGGAGCTTTTTTATCAATAAAAATGCAGAGACAGAGGTTTTTTGCTTGACTTCAGTTACAGACTCCCTGAGCATGTGTTGTCCCTGCTGAGGTGTCTTTGTCAGCACTTACAAAACTCCAGTTTTCTAGGTGTTTTCAAAAAACCACCAGAGTTTAAAATAAACTATCTTCTGTATTATTTCTTCCAACTGTAAAACCTACTTATTCTGCAGAAACATTGCCTTGGCAGAGAGCCCAAGGTGAATAATTTTCTGGCAGAAGTCTTGTAGATGTAAACATTGCTTATGACATGTGTAAACACATCTCTGGGATCACATCCATAGGGATCATAAAATGCAAGGAGTGTTTTTAAGACAGGTACACCAAAAGTTGCTTCGACTTTCATACAGATTGTGGTTTATCCATGAGTTCACTGGCAGTCTCATCAGGCTATACACAGAAATGGTAAATAATATTTAAGAATGTTTGTCTAATGTGGTTTTTGTTTCTGAGAGCTGTTTGTTATGGCTAATTTACCGCCATGTCTGCAGATAGTGCTTGGGAAAAAAAGAAGTTTTGGATCTATTTACGCACCCGATAACATCCTTTCTGAAGCCAAGTATAATATTCATATTTGCTTCCATTTGAAAATCTGAATATTTGTCTCACATTCTGTCTTTTTGCTATTAGCAATACTCAATCAGACAATAGACAACTGCAAGCACCATCCCAACCTTTGTCTGAATGGACGTTGCATACCAACCCCCTCCAGTTACAGATGTGAGTGCAACATGGGATATAAGCAGGATGAAAACGGGGATTGTATTGGTGAGTGCACATTTCAAAATCCATTATTCTGATATTTTTATGCTTAAAATCTGGGATTTTTTGAAAAAAAAAATCATGTTAATTGTAATGAAACTGCTCTTCAGAAAGAGAGTGAAAAGACTGTGGTATTAGTTACACAGGAATAATTTCAGCTCTCTCTGAGAGCTATCTGTTTTCTTAGGAAAAAAAACCTTTAATTGAAAATATTAACACTGAGTGTTCTATTCCTGTACTTTATGGCTATTAAAAATTTTTGTCCCATGCAGTAAAGTAAATTATGTTTCATGTTCTCTTCTGCTATGTTCACATAGCTCCACTTTTGGGATGTGGTATTGTTATGATCAAGGTGATGAAGAGTAGAATTTCTGTTTTGCCCTCTCATAAGGATTAATGACAATTTGAAAGATATAAGATAATTTAAAAATTCCATTAATTAACTTCTGGTTAAATTTGCATTTCATATGAAAATACAGAATGCTTACTTTATATAACAAGAACTGAATTTGGGATTCTGCACTTTTATTCAATTATTGTGGACTTCAGCCTTGCAATGTCAAAACTCATCAGTTATTTCAGGGCAAATACAAGATTTGGAGTTCTTGTGGGGTGGTTGTATGGAGAAGAATGCCCTATGTAGGATACAGCTTAATTAATGTATAGGATCCTAATTAAAAATTCTGGCTATATTTTGGATTGAACCTTTGCTTACTGAATCTTTGTAAAGGGATTTGAGATGTGCAAATGGAAAAATGCAAAATAAAAACATGGGAAAGGACTGCCAAAATGGCTTCAAAATAGTTTGAGTGTCAATTTGCCTAGTTTTTGTCCTTCATGAAATGACTCAATCTACTAATTTCAGCTCTTCACTGGTTTGAATTCACAGCTGCTTAAATTCAGAAGACGTTCTATAAGAGAGTGAACTCTATGAAGTATAAATAACTCTGTGGACTCTATAAATAACACGGCTTTGTTTCACTCTTATTTTTTAATTGTATTGTAAAGAAGCAGCCAGAGTATCTTAAGTGCCATGCTGAATTTGGGATTTGTGAATAGTAGTTGCTGTGAATTACACAGACAGTTTTATTGGAAAGATAGACAGGAACTCAACTGCAAGGATTTCATGTGTGTGCTGATACATATTAAATGAATTTAAAGGTTTGCTTGAATCTAATTTGAATATTTATCTCATTACTGAAAGAACAGTCTTGGGGCAGTGGAAATAGTTTTCACTGCATGGGTTAGATAATGGCACATAAATGAACACTGTGTCTGTACTTCTCTGTCTTCCAAAGCAATAAAGATCCAGAAATGGTTACATATTTTTGTATAGAGTTGAAGAAAATTCCTGTTTCAAAGTTAATCCTGCCAAGACAAAAAATTATATTTTACTTAATGTTCTCTGGCCTCTGAACTTGCATTATGTTGCTCTCACAATAAGACATGCCTGATGGGCCAAGGACCATAAGTATCCTAAGTGTTCTGATTGAGAAAAGTCCTTTTCTCCAAAATGACAGCTTTAATTTTATTACCCTTATTCATCTCTCTTTATAAAAACTCTGGATAAAACTGTGAGACTTTAAAAGTGGCAGCAAACCTGTAGCTGTGCTGTGTTGAATTTTAGTTGTTTGATTGTTTTGTCAATACAGATATTTAAAATAGATTTAAAATTTTGGAATTTATCTCCAGACTCATTGCAGTAAGTCTTTTAAGGAGGGTTTTGGAAGTTCCCTACTTTGCCTAAGAGAGTTCTGACAATTGTTACATAAAAAAAACTGAAAAGTGGAGATTGTGAGGCAAGTGCTGAAAGAGAAATATTTGACATAGAAGGGGTTATGCTGGGAGAGAGAATAAATGGGTTAAATATCTCTGTCTCAGATGTTTCCTGTTTATACTGCTGGAGTATGCATGCTTTCAGTGCAAGCTCAAAGCCAACAACTCCTTTATATTAACATACATTTGCCATTTCCCTCAGTTATCGAGTGCTTATAAAAATAAGAGCATGTTAGGATGCGTATTTCATGTGGAAATCATGTGGTGCACATGGCTTTGGGAGGATTTTCTAAGCTTAAGTCAGCTGTTTCATGGAGAAACTCTGCACTTCTGTTGTAGAATTTAAAAACTTACAGAGAGATCCTTTCTAGCATAAGCATGGGGTTTTTTTGAAGCAAGAGGAAGTGAGTTGAAGCCTGTAATAGAGAAGGTCCTAAATGTCATTCTATGTAGGAAAACTAAACAAAATAGATGAGTGTTTTATCTTGAATTTATAAGTTCCCCCTGTCCTCCCCTATACTAAAGCGAGATGTATATACTGTAAAATCATTTGAATTCGGACACTTGAAAAAAATTCCTGTCAAAATGTGATTCAGAGCTTGATGTTCTGAAGCTGAGGACTTTGTTCTGGGTGGATAATGTGCAATCCTCCTTGACCCCCTGCCATATTCGCTAAACAATGAGGAAAAATGATCTCTCATGAGAAATCACCCCACTCATGGCAAAGAGCATCCCAGCAGCCAGGCATGGTGGAGAAACCAGAGCAGGGATCTCAGACTGCCATATAAGGATGCAGTTACCTCTGCATTCAACATCCTGAATTCCTCTTTTCTTTATCTTGTTTCGTTCTTGTGGTTTTACTGCAGTGGTGCTGCGATCAGCAGGCATGCAAATGTGGATGAGCTAATTATTTGATTCTTCCATTTGCTTTTCCTTTACTCATTTAGCTGTTTACACAGATTGTATCTGGGCACCAAGAGTGCTGTAAATCAGGTCATTATATTAGTGACTTGTGTAAACACAGATCTCTTTGTTATTTATGTGTGTTGGTGCTCTTGGTTTAAACTTTGTGTTCATTAACACAGTAGTTCCTGTTAAATGCGTTGTCTTATTTATGATTAAATGAACCTTTTGCCATCTTCTGTAGTGAAGTTATTAATTGACTAGCACTTGATAGTAGTAATCATAAGTATTATGAGTTTATTTTCTCATTCCACCCCATTATTCTCCAGATGTAATGAACTGTGTTCTAGAAGCAGATTTGATAAAGGGTGAGTGGAAACGATAGTGAAAATTGTCCTGGGATTTTTCTGGTATTTCCGGAGCCACTGTGAAATGTATGGGAAAATCCTCACTGTTAAGAACTGAATCTGCAGTGGCTTCAGAGCTTCTTATGGCAGCTCTCAGCCAGGTGCCAGAAACTCCTACAGATCACCACTGGCTTTGTGGTGTTAAAACCTGCCTAAATGAAGAGATGAGTAATTACAAATTCATTGTAAATTAAATGAAAGGCATAGCTGGAGGAAAAAGTCAAATTAGCAAAAGCCAATGATAAAGAAAGGTAGATGTCATCAAGGGGCCCAATTGGTTTGTGAGCTGTAAATTGAGCTCTGGCAGAGAGTAGCTGCTGAGGTCCTTCTCTAGGAGCTGCAGGAGGGGCTGAGCCAGCAATCCTGCCCTCCCAGATGAGTGGGATACACCTGCTCTGCTCCCTGGGTCACAGTGGGCGAGCTCCTGGAAGGTTTAGGGGAATGTAATGGAGAGAACTATCAATGTTATTTTAGATCTGGAAATAGCTGTTGTGAGCCAAAGCACACCTGACTCATTGGCAACCACTGGGCATCAAATTTGGGAAGGGTTCTTGAACTGTTGAAGTTTTCAGAGATCTGTGTCAAACGAGGGTTATTTCTGATTGTTTACCTACAACTTAAATTGGTTAAAATGTGTTTGGTTGCACCCAAGTGCCTCTGGAAAGGAGAGTAAGGTACATTAGAGAAAGGGTTAGATTAAGTCTGGCATCACTCGGTGCAAAGACTGGGGCTGAGGATGCAGTGAATAAATGAGATGAGGATGCATAAATAATTGAGATGTGGTGCATAGGCTGTGGTCTCATTAAGAATCCCTCCTACTGGTGTGTGGCCCCTGCTCACATTTTTACAATAAACCTGTAATATAATAGGGGTAGTTTTTTGGATGCTGTGATTTGATCTCATTTTAAAGTGCCAATTTTGATTAGTATTGGTTTTATTCCGAAGAAGCATAAACGGTCATTCAGTTAAATGAAACTATTTTGCATTAAGTGGTGTTCATTCTCACTAGGCAACTGTCAGAACTCAAAATCCTCACATAGATTTTTTTCCTGTTGTCTCTCAAGTTGCTTACAAATGGCATAGTGCAGTTTCTCTTCTTGAAAATGCCTGCCCACCTCAGCTAAGAACAGCCCTGTGCTCTTACCAAAGCAGTGATCCTGCACAAAAAACAAGCTTTACTATTTAACATTTGGCTGTCAGCTGCCACCTTTTTCACTTAGAAGCTTCCAGACTCGGAAAAAAATAAAAAAGCTGTAGATTTTGTGAAGTCACTAATGCTTTTCTGTGCTGCTGGCAGATGTTGATGAATGCACATCCAACCCCTGCTCCAACGGGGACTGTGTCAACACTCCTGGCTCCTATTACTGCAGGTGCCACACAGGTTTCCAGAGAACTCCTACCAAGCAAGCCTGCATTGGTGAGTAAACTGCTCCATGTCTGCTGGCATTGTGATGTTCTGACCCCTTGCATCAGGCTCTGTTTGAATTTAAAAAAAAATAGGAGTGCGATTTCAGTAAACCCCAGTGTTAAATTGATTGGTGCTCTAGTTCTGGGCTGCCACCTTGTTTGTTATGTTGCTGTCTTTTAATATTTGTCCATTATTCTGGAATATCTGTCCAGGGAATTTCCCAGATACAAGTTACAAAAAAAAAAAAAGGAAGGGCAGGTGATTTTTTTATGTAGGCATGCAGATGAAAATGTGAGTAGGTTTTTAAAGGTACTCATGAAGAAGTAGGTAAGCATCTCAAAACGTAGCATTTGTTGTATTTGTCTGTAAAAATAATATTTTTCCCTGATGCAATGAGAATAAATTCTTAACTTACTTTGAATTTTTTTCCTAAGTGTGTTTAAATAAGATGCCAGTATTTTCCAAAGCAATAATTATCTTTAAATGCATTTTATCTTACCGCAGTTGTCCATTTGCGTAGCATTTTGTTTGTTTTGTTTTGTTTTGTTTCTCCTTCCCCTCAGACATCGATGAGTGTGTTCAGAATGGTGTTCTGTGTAAAAACGGCCGCTGTGTGAACACTGAGGGAAGCTTCCAGTGCATTTGCAACGCTGGGTTTGAGCTGACTACAAATGGAAAAAATTGTGTGGGTAAGGACTCTCCTCAGGAATGGGGCAGGCAGTAGCTTGGTGGTTCTAGAAATTGTACTTCGTGCTACAGGTAAGGATCATTAAAGATTACCCTTTTTGAAATAATGTGATCTTAAAAGCTCTTCATTCAAATGGGTATTGTACAGAGCCATATGATTTCAAAGAATATTTGAGGTGATTTTTGGTTTTGAAGATACACCTCTCCTCAGAAGGCCCAGGAATAATATTTTTCCATAAAGCTTCACAGCAAATGCTCGATTAATCAGCATTGCTGAAGAAATATACCTGGTTTTAATTTTGGCTGCACTGTGTCAAGAAAAACACCTCCTATATAAACAACAAGCTTAATTCTTTCCGGTGATGGAAGCTTTTTATCCTGTCATGTATGAAAGAAAGACACACCCTGTTCTTTCATACACAGCCTGTGGAAATATGCATAGCAGTTGATCACAACATGAAAAAAATACTGCTGCTTTGTCTATAGAGTGAAAAGTCTTCGGATACTTTATCAGAGTTATGATTAGAAACCAGTCTTCAAGTGAAGGGGCATGCCAAGCTGGTCCTGATTGTTTATTTTCACTACAATAAACAATCGTGTCGTCTTCTGGAAGGTGAGAAACCAAGAGCAGTTTTCTTTGCCATGTTTTGTAGACCATGATGAGTGTGCCACGACAAACATGTGCTTGAATGGGATGTGCATAAATGAAGATGGGAGTTTTAAATGCATCTGCAAACCAGGGTTTGTTCTGGCTCCAGATGGACGTTACTGTACTGGTATGTAAAACTTGGTGGATATTGATTGAAAACGGCTTTTCCTGTCTTTTCATCCATGCAGGAATGGCAGTCTGGTCACATGGATTTATTCAATGCCATATGACACCTTGCTGGTCTCTATAGTAGATTTCTTAAATTGCCTGGATTAGAAACAGATCCTTAACATACTGAAAGAACTAATTAATAGTACTGTGAAAGCTACAGCAATTGACAAATTAGCTTTTGAAAAGTCTCTTTGAAAAGTCTTTGTAAATGCATCAAAATACTCAGGCCATTCAGCAAATAGTAAAGTGAGCAACAGTATGATAAATTTGAAAGGTTTTACACTGGTGAGCCCTCCTACAAATGCGCGTTTTCCACATCATTATTCTGGTAATTCAGAGTGCATAACTCTTGAGTCATTGTACTGGCTGCACAGCATTATAAACTTTTAAAAGTGCAATCACTAAAAACTTCTATTAAACATTTTAAGAATACAGCCTGATTTAGGTTCAGTTTCAGCAAACTAACTGAAGATCCTTGTTGCTGCCCATAGAGGTATGTTTGGGCTTTAGTCCCTTCTAGTAAATTACCTACATTGTTAGTCTTCTGATTTGAAATTAACAATTTTATTAGTTGTGCTTTTCTTAACTACATGCAGTTCTGCTTAGAAATTGATGACCACTTAAAAGTTCTTTGAAATTAAAATTAACCATCACAAGAATATTTTGTGCTTAGTGCTGCTTAGCCACACTTTAAAGTAAAGAGAGCATAAGATGGACAAAGGGGAAAATTTATCATTAATTTTGCTTAATGTAGGATAAGAAGCACCTCTAATCCTACAGGTCTTCTGCACGTTTTGGGGTGTTTTTATTTGTTTGTGCAGCTGGAATTTTTATTATTCCGAGATTAAACTTTTACTAGAAATAAATCAAGGATCTTATTATCGGCTGTCATTTGATAATGTTCCGAAACTATTAGCTGTTATCTTGCTTAAAAACAGTGAATAGATTGCTGAATTGTCTTGCCTCCTCTTAGATATTGATGAATGCCAGACATCAGGAATTTGCATGAATGGTCATTGCATAAATACTGAAGGCTCATTTCGCTGTGATTGTCCACCTGGCTTGGTTGTTGGAGTTGATGGTCGTGTGTGTGTAGGTAAGTGAGATTTCTTTTCTTCATTGAAAAACAAGGGGAATTATCAGGTTAACTAATTTACAAATTAAATGTATAAAACGATTTCCTTCTAAATAATGTTGACATCAAACCACAGACAAGATGCAATCCCATAATCCTAGTGTTAAAAGACAAGAAACTTAATTTCCTCTGTGGAATTGGAGAGGCACCACTTCTTGTTTGCTTGTTACTCATATAAATTAAACTTGGAGTGCTTACTCTTCCTAGCATCTCTTTTTGGTTTTGAGGCATTTTCTAGTCGGACAATAAATAGTATTTTGCTTTGTAATCAGCCTCTTATCCTCTCAAATGGTACTGGCTGGCATTTAAGAGATTCTACATGGAGCTCTACCAGGAGCTCTAGCATAACTTGAGAGAGTTAATGGGACAAAAAAATGGATGATTTTCAGGCTGATGAAGAATTATAGAAATGTGGAGGGCAAGAAGTGTTCAATCCCTGGTTTCCTGCTGATTGCTGATGAGGAGGGTGGAGAGGAATACATATTTTACAAGGATTTCCAAGAGTTATGGCACTGTGTGTAATTTTCCAGTACTACAAAGTTCCTTAGGTGGATTTAACCCACAGGAGATCCCATCTTTGTGCTCTGCATATCAGAACATTAATTCTATATCCCCTAAATTTCTTGTCTCCAAGCTTCTGCATGTGTCTGTAATCAAGCAAGTTAGTGAGCAAAGGCTCTGCAATTATCATATATATTAATCAGTGCTGTGACTGTTCTTGCTGAGGAGCACATGGATGTAGTATCTGCCTGTGTCTTACCATCCTGTTTGCAGAGAAAGGAAAGACACACTGCATCACACTGTTTGGAGGGTATCCCACACCAAAGAGATGGGGAATACTAAATCCTCCTCTTGCTCTTACCAGCTCATTTAAAATAACATTTCAGATGGTGCAAAAGTTTGAAATCCTTTAAAATAGAATCTAGGACAAGTGTTTCTACCAAGTGCCAGCATAAGCTAACCCCTTTTGTTACCACTTCAGCTTAAAAAATGCATGATAAAAACTGAGAATGGCTTAAAAACATAGGCTCAAAAAAATCTAAACCCCATTCTCAGTCTCCCAGGACCCAAATTTTCTTGTTTTAAATAAATTAAATGTTATGGTAAGCAAAACTACTAAAGATTGTACCAAAAAAAGCAAGTTGTGTTCCCTCCTATGTGGTAGCTGACTTGTTTTCTTCTTGTTTATTACGAGTTTGGAGAAAAGCAGGGAGAAATTAAACAATGAGAAAAGGCTTGGTGCACTGTTTTAATTTGGAATTTCACTTCTCGGTGGCGCACCAACAAACCCAGATTTGAGTACAGGCTGTTCAGTACCTTTTTTGCGTTCCAAGTTGGCCTCATCTTTACCTCTGTCAGGGATACAGCTGCAAAGAATCAATACAGTGCTCAGTTTTCTGTGCTTTCATTTACCTGATGTTGCCACAGTTCTTGCAGCTAAAGATTTCACAAGTTGGCCATCATCTGTGAACAACATTTATTTAGAAGTGTTCAGCTCCACATGTTACATAGCTTCAAGGTTTACCATAAATGCTTACATTTTCAATAGGAAATATCATTAATAGGACAAAAAAGAAAAATCATAAAGTAGAATAATGATCTACTTGGAAAATTAATTAAAAAGGATGATGTAATTATTCCAGCTATAAAGTAGTGTAGGAAATTTCAAATACTGCATAACAAAATATCCTCACACATGACTTTTAGAACAGAATTTCCAAGCCAATCCACTGTTCAGAACTGTGTGTGTTTATATATAATCCACATGCTGTGTTAACTATAGGAATTCTGTGTCTGGCTATTCTATCCCCATGTACTGCATGAGCTGAATAATACTTTTCAGACATTCTGGTTGCTAGAAGACTATTTGTAGTTTGAAAATTAATAAGTTAAATTGAACATCTTCTAAGAGCATTCCCAGAAGTGTGTTAGGTAACTAGCAAGGAGTATAAAATCTAAGAGCCCACAGTCCAACTGTCTCCCTCTTTCTCTGGGATCTATTTTATTTCTGAATAATGACATTGATCCTGGTGGGAGTATTCATAGGGAGAAAAATATGTTTTACTTAGTATTTATAAGTGTGGCTGAATCAATCACAAAATGTTATACAAGCTTGAAAAAAACACTGCAATGGGGAGCAAATGGTTGGAAAAGGAACAGTTACAGAGTCATGGAACAGCTAGATAAATACTTGGAGCCGAAGTCCCAATATTTGAATATTTGCAGGCTTTTTAGGTTTGGCTGTACTTCCAGCTGCAGCTCCATGCTTGGACACCTCAGCTGGCTCTGTCTGTGTCTGTATCACCTCAGACTTGTGCTGAGCTGTGGCTGCAGCTCCACACAACGCTGTTTGTGCTCTGCAGAGACACTTTTGATCCTCTCTGCCCAGAGCTACAGCCATCCAGGACAAAATAATTAAGCTTTATTTCACCCTGGTAGTTTTGCAGAGCCAAAGCTGAAATGGTCTGTCATAAGCAAGGTTTGATCTTCTGAGGCTCCTGGATGGGGCAATGACTTTCCCTGAGTGTGGGACAAGCACTAGTCCACCTGACGCTGACCACAAGTGAGGTGTTGATAATTTTTGCAGGTGTTGAAGTGCTGCACCGCGAAATTTAAGAGTGTAGAAGTGAAATGCCTTGGGAAAGAGTGGAGTGTCCCTTGATTTGCTTCTCCATCTCCTCATATTCACATAACTAGGGGGAAGCCTTCCCCTCTGTGGCAGGGCGGTGGTTGAAGCCCCCTTGCTCACGGCAGAGCTTCTCAGAGTGGCAGCTGGACTTGTCTGAGGTGGGGGGAAAGGATGCGATGCCACTAATTATTTTGCAAAGCACACGAACAGACATTTCTTGTGCAAAAGTCCCTGACTGCTTTCAAGCATCGTAATCTTTTCCTGATGTCAAGTGCAAGCAAATTGTACTGGCTTCACCTAGAATCTTGGCAAGGAAAAATTCTGAAATCTAGTCCGTATTTAGCTGTGCTCCAGAACTGTCTGTTCCATGGGATACCAAAGGCAAGAGAAAACATTTATGTGCAGGCAGTGCTGTTATACAGGAGCCAGCTTACAACACTCAAAGAGCCGACAGAACACATAAGGAACTGCTCGCTTCTATTTGGATTGGCGCTGCACATTCAACATGCACTGCGAAACCTTTCATGCAGCTTCTCTTTGTTGTTTTGGGGTCATACTTCAAGCAAGTAGCTGTCTGGATTCTCTCAAACCCATTTTGGTTTCTGAGTCCACTCAGGCTCGTGTCCAGGCCACAATGTATGGTGGTTTTACTGGGGGACTGACAAGGAGCATGAGTTTAAGCCATGTTCTGTCCTGGTCCATAAAGATACCTGAAACAGAGAGTATTTCTGCAGCTCCAGCAGTGCCTGTAGAATTAGAGGAATCAAAAATAAAGGCTGTTTTACTCCGTCTGTGTCTTGCAGTTCTCAAGTACACGTTTTTAGAAGGGCTGTCTCCAATCACATGCTTGTTAAAAGATCTCTAATACTACCATAGAAGCAAACATGAAAAAGGTATTGAACCCTGGAAAGACCAAAAACCAAGAACAACAAAAACCCAAAACAAAACACATAAAAAACAGTCTTGGAGAGATTCCCATAGTTCTTGGATAAGTATAACAGTATTTACCAGCCCTGGGCTGCTGGTGAGCTGTCCTACCTGAGGAACTATTTTGGAAGTAAGTAAAAGATGGCTGTGGTACTTCTCAAAGGGTAAAATCAGCCACCACATGCTGATCCAAGGCATTCTCTGTTTCTTACTGGGATATGTTGATGGATTTACGGAGCTGCTTTGGGGTGTGAGTTGGCTTTGCTGGGTGCTGTGGAACACTTTTGAATTTACCCACAAAATGCTGGTTTAGGTCATTGTAAAGTGCTCTGGAGGAAGCTCCAGGAGCTAACCATGTTGAGAATTGGCCTTGGTGCCATCAGTGTTATTAAGGCAGTGCTGATGCAGCCAGTGTGACCTTTTTGTTGACCTAGAAAGGGGTTTTAGCTGTTGCTGGGATGGTATGCATTCGTTTCACTCTCAGCCTGAGGAAATAAGTGTTTCTTTTATTATCCTTTTTTTTTTTTAAGATACTCATGTGCGTAGCACGTGCTACGGAGGCATCAGAAAAGGGCTGTGTGTTCGTCCCTTCCCTGGTGCTGTGACAAAGTCTGAGTGCTGCTGTGCCAACCCCGACTATGGCTTTGGAGAGCCGTGTCATCCCTGCCCTGCTAAAAACTCAGGTAAAACCTTGTGTTTCTTTGGGTAGTACAGCAAGCACACAAACTTAAAAAAAAAGAAACAAGTCTTGTTGAGATCATGTTGTTATTTCGTGACTTAAAGGAAAGTGAATAGGGTACACATGGGTGAAGTTGGACTCCTGAATTAAGTATTTGCTATCAGTAATTATGCTTGAAAGAGAGAGTTCTCCAATGATTCTGTACATTTCCTGGTCCAGCCAATCTGGTTTAAGAGAGCAGCCCATATTATTTCTAGAAATCTGTATTTTATTTTATAAGAGTCAATTCTTCAAGTAAACCCAGGGACTGATTTAAAAAAAAATCTCTTGACTGCAGAGCTGTGATGATGCATCTTTCCATTCAGCAGAAAACTATTCAGAAAAAAACCAAGTAAAACTGACATTATGATTGGAAGCAATAACTTGAGAGGACAATCATGTCAAGACTGTGAAATCACCTGAGTGTTTAATTCTGGTCATCTAATTTTGATTTTGTATTTATATGAAAGTTCAGGATGGAGTGCTACTGGACAGATTTAACTAAATTATCTATAAATTGTTATGTCGTGTGAACTTTGGTGTTTTGTTAGTTACATTGTAGAAAAATTACTTTGAAAAAAGGTGGATTTAGTTTAGAATGAAAGAAGATGGAATACTGGAAATAATATTTTCTTTTCCCTAACATCTCCGCCTCATTTGACCAGCTGAGTTCCATGGCCTGTGTAGCAGTGGCATAGGTATTACTGTTGATGGAAGAGGTATGTTGTACATTTTATTTAATATATATGATTCAAAGTTTTAAAAAGATACTCAAAATTATATTTTTCAATAATGTGCTAGAGTGGTGGTTTTTACCTCAATATTAATATGGTGATTTTAGTATTTTAGTTCTCAAAGTACAATATTTGAATGTTGCCTGAAGAAAAGGCTGGAATTAATTCTCTGCAACAGTGGATTTTTCCTGACCCTATCAAGAAAAATAAAATAATCTGTTTTGAAGTTCTGACCTATATATATATATATANNNNTTTTTTTTTTTTTTTTTTTTTTTGAGATTAGAGTTTAGGTGTAAAACAGCTCTTCCTCTTGAGGGGTGACAGGAATCACTTGCATTTGCAGCTGATGTTCAGTCAGCTGGGACAGCAATAGAGCAGTTTTCACTCCAGATCCAGTGCTCACCTATGGATCATTTCCATGGACAGATTAGTTATCTGTAGAGTTAAAAATTGGAAGGGCTCTTACTGAAAAAATCATATCCTTAGGAAAAACAGTCCTGAAAGTGACCACCTGCATTTAGTACTGGGAACTGTAAAGCTCCAGATCCTTTTTCTAGTCCCACGGAGAGAGAAAGAGATTTTAAAAAGTAATGGCTGAACCAGGCCTGAAATAGGGACAAATCATGTTGCAGGTGCCAGATGAGTGGAATGGGCTGAAGAAGGAATAGGGGAACATAGGAACATAAACTTCTTGCTAGGCATTTATCTGATGTGTTAATAATTATCCTTGTCAGCATTAAAGCTCCTGTTCTATTCAGCAGGAGCAGAACGAGAACTCCCATCATTATATTTAGTAATACCCTAAATAATTTTTTTAACTAGTATTTTAGTTTTTAAAATTCTGGTTTTGTCAGGTGCTGTAAGTATCTGCATATTTTTTTCTTGATTGCCTAACATGCTGAAAGTTTACAAGTAATTTGAAATCCATGGAATTTTTAAATTCTCTCAGTTTCCTTTTTAGTGAATAATTCGAGGTCCATTGAAGAGCCTCCAAATCTCATGGAGAAATAATGTCAGTGTCCAGTAATATTGTTGTACAAGCAGAGAATTTGCACGTAGTCTGGTAGGGAGGTCGTGTGTCCTTTTGGATGCATGGAAAATACAATTTCTCATTAAAACACGAAAACAAGTGTGCTCTCTGCCAAATGCATGATAAAGATTGTGGGTCCATGTCTCAGCTAAAATCCTTCTTTATTTAGGTTTTTAAAGGAAACACAGGATTCTCTGTGTGTCTTGCACAGCAGCACTGCAGCCAATTTTCATGCTGCTGCTGCTCCTGTCACTGCTTGTGCACTGCTTGTGTGCTTATCCCCAAGATTCAAACATGTCTAGTAAGCTACAGAATACCTTTCTCTCTGAAGAAAATAAGAATCTGAAGTATTATGCTAAATTTTATTTTCTTAGGAAGTTTTTCATGTGTCTCATAGCACTGAGTTTTATCCAAGGATGGTGTGGGTTTTCCAAATGCATCTCTGATTAAATGTAAATCTGTACCTAAACTGCACTGAGATTAAAGAGGAAATGTTCTTTACAAAAAGTTGAGCCCTACAAGTATAAAACAAGCCTTTCATGAAGTCACAGCTAGGCCAGGGCCCATTCTGTTCTTTCCAGGGTTTGGGAAAGGAGCTTTTTAAAGTAATGGTCTTACCATATGGGAAGGAGGAAAATATTGAAAAACCCTCTTTTCCTCAGAGGCAAAAAAATATTAAAATTGGTCTGTTCCTGTTCTTACAGTTCATATGAATATTTTGGAATTTTCCAGCTACAGCAGAAATTTTATATGGGACTGTAAATGCAGGGAATATAACTCATCCATCATCCTGCTCTGACTGTCTGAGAAAAATTTTAAATTTCCAACAAGTTCTAACAGACTGAATAGGTGTAGTTTTGACCTATGCATTACTTCTGTATAAAGAAAATTATTGTGTCACGTAGTAATTTATAACTTCTTACCTAGATCCCTAAACCACAGGCACTGAGTGCACAGGGTGGGTATTGTGCATGAAGTTTTTCTTACAAACACGTAGCTCCCTGTCAGTTGAAGCTGGAAAGGATATCTGGAGGTCATCCAACCTAACCTTCTGGGCCTGTTGATGACCAACACAGATGAACTAATTAGTGATGTCAAGATGGATGGTGAAACTCGTGCTCTTGAGGGATGTGGGCCAGGTGAAGAGCAAAGCACCCCAAATTTTATGAGCATGAACCTTCTGTTGTTTAAGGCATCAGTGGATGGGATTCCCTGGGAAACTGCCCTCAGGATTAAAGGTTTAAAGGGTTAGAGCAGGACAGAGTTTTGAGGATGTTCTCCTGAGATCACAAGAGCTCTCTGTTCACTCATGTGAGAAATTAGGCAAGGAAGACAAAAGACCAGCATGGCTGAGTAAGGACCTCCGGGTCAAACTGAAGTGTAAGAGGGAAATGTACACCAAATCTGCAGGAAAAACAAAAACCCTCCAGCAACATTTTAATGTTAGAGAGTCAAGGCATTACTTTATTATCTGGCCAGGATGTTGTTCTGGCCAGGATGTACCACAGAAATCATCTCATCCACACATAGCCCGGGTGTGCAGAGAGAGTCATTCCACAATACACAGCTTTTACTCGATTTTTCAGATATTTTATACAGTAAAAATACATAGAAAAGACCTGGGTCAGTGTTCATTGGTTCAAAGTTGAGCAAACCCCCAGTATTCAGTTTCCCATTGGATCCGAATCTCCTCGCCTCTGATGTGAATTAGATTTTTCATTCTTCAGTTTTTCTTATCAGTCTTCTCTGGGCCAGATATCTTCACCTGCTGGAGGTGGTCTGGGGTTTTTTTTAGATAGCCACTGATGGTCTGCTGATTACCTTTATCTTTGGGTCACTCCCAGTCTGTTGATGTGCTGAGTCCAGCAGACCTCATCTGGTAGAACAATGCCCTGGAAAGAAACCTAAAATTCCTTTTTCCGGGGTAAAGATAAGCAGAACCTTTTGACTAAAGTTATACAAAATTTTGAAACTGGTATCTTTTCTGGCAGAACCGGGGGAGAATCCCGTGAGGAATACAGGAAAGCTGCCCAGACGTGTAGGAATGGGATTGGGAAAGCTGGGGCACACTGGGGCTGAGTTTGGCAAGGAGTGCCAAGGGTAGGACAGGCTTCTGTGGGGACATTAGGAGTCTTTGGCCCGTGTAAAGTGGTCCAAAACTGGACACAGTATTCCAGGTTCGGCCTTCTAGTGTCAAATAAGGGAGAATAATCACTTCTTTTAACCTTCTGGGTGCACCTGTACTGTCCTTTGGCTCTGAATGACAGCCTCAAGATCCAGTGAGTCAGGTGCTGCCCACACCCATCACAGGAGCAGGTTTGTTTTACATCTCAGTGTCTGATTGTCTTCTGTTATTGTGCTGGCACAGATATTAATGAGTGTGCTTTGGATCCTGATATTTGCTCCAATGGGGTTTGTGAAAACCTGCGTGGCAGCTATCGCTGCAACTGCAACAGTGGCTATGAGCCTGATCCTGCTGGAACTAATTGTGTGGGTGAGTTGTTTTGGTGTTTTTATTGTGGCTGGGTTATTTTTCACTGCATTGATGCTAACCTGACTTGGCAGAATTTAGGTTACAAGACATCTACCTCTTCGAGCTGCAATGAAAATGCAAAAAATCTGGAATGATGCTTCTCTCGATCATTGCATAGTTATTATTCAGTTATTTTCCTGTCATTTGGTGGGTGAGCATTGCTGTTTGGGAAATGTAAGCAGGAGGTAACATTGCAGGTCTCACTCTCTGTCAAATTAATTTTATTATTGTTTGACATACATGAAACCCTGTGTGTTTGTTTTTTTGTTTTTTTGTTTTTTTTTTAAGGGGGAATTCTTGCCTCCAAAAAAAGACAAACATACAAAAAGTGCGTTGTACAATAATGTTGCTTATAGCGTGTAATTTTAAGCAGGAAGGTGACGTTTGTTTAAATTAAAAGCTAATGGAAATCTCTCTGAAACCATCAGGGTGTCCAAAGTACTGTCCTTAGGTACTGTGTTTATTTTGGGGAATTACTGCTCTTTGCACCTAAAGTTTTACTGATGTGTCACTGCTATTTGTGCTCTACAAGACTCCACAACTTTTGGTGGGGAAAACCAGGTCTCTATAGCTATGATATTATAGTTTTCATATCAAACATTCCTTCCTGGTGATGCAAAGCAAACATAATGTAAGGAAAGTGTTTCCTTTCATCTGCTTGAATAAAGGAATTTTACAGCTAGTTACTTCCTAAAGCCCTAAATATGACCTTTTGGCAGGAAAGGCACTGCTGCAGAAAACTGTTCGTGGTTTGTTTTTTTTTTTTTTTTTAATGCTTCATGTAATACTCGTTTTCCAAGTGGATTTTATGGGAAGGGATTTTATTTATCTAGTTACACTCAGGATTAGGTAAGTGCTTGTATAATCTCTGTATTTACTTAAATAAAGATAAAGCTTACTGAATGTGAGCGTGTGTTTATTCTTAGATAGAATTTTTCCATAAAAGAATTAAAGTATGAACACTCAGATAAAAAGTTGAAATATTTTAATTAATGATACAGATTACGAGCTGCCAGGAAATAAAAATGGCCATCAGTCAGAATGCAGACAGTATTTGTCAGGTCTAAGTGGGTTTAGAAAATGAGCTATATTGTTCTGTGTTTTTACAGAGCATGTCACAACAGATTACAGTCCAAATCTGAAGTTATTCTGTGAGATTCTAAGGAGATAATGCATTCATCACACAGCATGGTTTGGGTTAAAAGCTTGTATGACAAAGCTCAAAGTTGCTCTTGAAAATGTCAGTTTACAAATCCATCTTTATTTCCTTGTCTGAAATCAGATGAGTTAGATTAAGGACAGGTTAGCTTAGAAGAGCTTTTTGGTTTTTTATTTATGGCTGCCAGACTTAAATCTTGGGTTCATCATCTGGGGAAATTTAAGATTTATTGTCTGACTCCTAAATGAACTCATAAGCACAGTTTGGAAAATCTAAAGTAGTTGGGGAAACCAAAATTCTCCAGTGTAGTTATATTGCATTCTCACTTTTCTTCTCTAATTTTCAACTTAAAAACTCTCTAAAAATCTGTCTGACTTGAGGTTTCAGTTGCAGTATTAGGTTTGGGAACTCAAGCAGTCAGTAAAAAGGAGACACCTTGAAGCAGGATGAAGTGCCAGTTTATCATGACTTACCCTATCCATATTCTTCTATAAGCTTAGGTTGTTGAGACATGTGATGGGCATTTGAGGAAAGAACTTAAAATTATATATTTTTTTCTTTCATAGAATAAATAAAAGGGCAAAGAGAAAGACACATTACTTTTTATTAGAATTATTTTCAGTTAGTTTAAGAAGAGTTCAGGCAATTATGTTAATATGTGGGATTTTCCCAGCCAGTGTGCTTGATATCCTGGTCTTAATCAGAGTTTTTTTTAAATAGAGTGCTCCTCTGGAGGGGAGATACATGTCTACACTTGAGATGCCTGCCATACACGAACTGTACAGGATAGATTTTAATCCACTTCCTATATAACAAAAACAAATTTTTACCTATAAAACAGAACAACAATTAATACACTGATGTTTGCACATTTTTAAAAATATAATTCAAATATCAGATTTTTTTTTTAATAAAAACCTGAAAATGAGTGTTGGAGCTAAGAACCGTGACATTTGGTGATGGTGTGACTGCTGTCCCTGCAGATGTGGATGAGTGCTCCATGAACGGGCTGCTGTGTGACAACGGGCTCTGCAGGAACACCCCAGGCAGCTACAGCTGCTCCTGCCCCAAGGGCTACCTGTTCAGCTCGGAGACAGACACCTGTGAAGGTGAGGAACCTGGCAGTTGTATCAGTTTTGTTGTTTATTATGTCAGTGTCACAGCAAAACCATCACAGGAGCGATGGCAGGTACCAGAGGAAAAGACAGAACTGTGATGTTGCTGAATCTTCACATTCCTCCTGTAATTTCTCTGCTTTTTAGTTCTGCTTTTGAATGTCTTTAAAAGTAATAATTTCATTTTTATATGAAAATGTTTTCCTTTCCTGAGCTACAACATTTTTAAACTACAATAGATTGGAATATGTGCTTGTCTTTGGTCATGTAGCAGGAACACCATGCCTTCATTTAGGGAAATGCATCTATTTTGATCCCAGAGTCTCTTTTTTCTTCTTTGTCTTCTTCTCTCCCTTCAGTCTGTGGTGATAGCTAATTGTAGATTAATTGCTGTTATCTGTGATGCATTCCGGGATCTGGGTATTGCTGCCTAGTAATTCTAAAACTACTAAATTGTCCTTTATGTTTCAGTATAATCAAAATTGCTTTCTTATGTTACTGTTTAACACAGATGTTAAAGCAACAAAAATGTGGGGGAAAAAAAGGAAGATGTTGCAAAAAAAGTAAAATTGGAAATATTAGCTTATGTGCTTACTCTTAATTAGTATTCAGAGTAATAGTGTAGTAGTAGAATTAGGAGTAGAACTACTAGCAGTGGAATTTTACTGGTCTTCTCCTTTATTTTTCTTTTGGTTCCACAGTCTGTAAATCCCAGTATTTGTAATCATTAGAAAAGATTTTACAGTACATTGTTTTGCATTCTGGTGAGTGATGGGGAAGCTATAATTCTTTGCTGCAGAACACTTGTTACATGAACCAGTGTAATTCAGATTTTTCTGAAGAGGTGGAAGATACTACTGTCCTCAGCTGCTTGTTGTTGCTGATCAAGCAGAATTTACTGCCATACAGCTAAGCAGACGTATAGAAAATGGAAATATTTTAGATTGTGGCAATATCAAATCATAAACATGTTCTGTAGGAGACTTCTTCACCCCTTTTGTGCAAAAAAAAAAAAATTCCTTTATATTTTAATACATGTGGGTTTCAGAAATCATCTTTAAAAGTTAATTCTGTTCTTCTTGAGTGTCACAAATTGGTAGTTCTTGTGCAGAGTGGGGATTTTCTTGTGCCAACCCCCATTGTCTCAGTGCCTATGCACCCACAGTGATCAGGAATTCATTCTTCGGGGTCTGTCTGTCTGATCAGTTTCTGTGCACTGCAAGATTTCTGTCTGTGAAAACAGTGTACTACATGCCCCTCATGTGCATGTTTGTGAAGGAATCCTCCAGACAGAAAAAACTGATTTAGGAAGGGCTGGGGAGGTGTTCACTACCCAGAACATCAGAGCATAAAGCACAGACCTAAAGCTAGGTGGAAGAGAAGCCAGAATGCAGACAACCTAGCCAACCTTGTTGAAATAAAATGTATATAATACATTTTCAAACAGTAAACTCGGATTTATTTCTTAATGGTAGTAATACTGCTGATATTTATACATCTTGAATCTCACTGTTACATTGATGTCTAAATTTGGCCAGCGAGGTAAAAAAGCTACTCAGGAGGGGTTTTGTGTAAAAGTGTCTGTAAAACCTATTAAATGTGTTGTGTTTTTACTCATGTCGAGTAGGCAGCAGTAATGTTAGCTTGGCAGCAGAGAAAGAAATTATTCTCCTTCTGCCCAAATCCTGTTCCACGTAATTCATTCTGGAGTTAGAAGTTCACTGCTTGTAAAAACCTGCTGCAGTCGGGAGCTCTGTGCTGAGCACTGAAAATGCTCTGATGCTTATTAATCACCAGTATATTTTTATTAGGACTCTTAACAGCAACTCTGAACGAACAACATAACCATTCGCTGGTTTTGTTTGTAAAAAAAAAATTGAATTTTTTTTTTTTATCAATTTGTTGCAAGGAGTAGGAGACTTGTTTGAGGCTCCAGAGTCTGTGGAAGTTGAGATTTTTACGACAAGCTCCATGGTTTAGTTTGTGTTTCCAGTGACATAACTAGTTAAATGTAAACCAGATGTGCTTTGAAGTTCATTTCCAGGAATGTACAGCGGACTGTTTCAGTTCTTGTTTCTCTGACGTTTACAATGTATGCTCACTTCACTTAAGAGAAAAAAAAATTTAAAGCACACCTCAATAAATATCTTCATGCATAGTGTTCTTTATTTTAAAACACAAAATAGTGTTAAAATCCATTTGGTTTCTTGCTTACTCTTTTTAAAATTACCATTTAGTGTTATTAAGGTAAAGAGAAACAGTTTTTGGAGTTTTTTTACACTGTGCATATGATACTTTTTCACTTGATTGAGCAGTGCGCGAATGCTGAAGTGCATTTATTACCATATTTTATCCTTTTTTCCTGGATGGTGGTTTTGGGATGTACTCAATGCACTAATATCAGCCTATTACTGCCCAAAGTCATTGGATTTGGGTTTTTCTTTCTTTTTTTAATTCTTACTTAGCATATCAAATGCAGAAAGGCCTAGAGCATGGCCCACGAAGCCAAGGGAGCTGCTTCTACTTTTCAAAAGGTGTTAAAATTTAGTAACTTTGTCCCCTCCATCTCCACTTTTTTCCTTCTTTGGTTGTAATTCTGGGGACATTTACTTCCAGGTGGCCTTCAATTATTTTTTGTCAGGTTTGGGTTTCAACTCTGAAAATCTGAAATAAAAGATGCCTTTTCGTAGAAGAAAATTGGTTGTAATCCTAACTTGCTAAATGCCAGGGAGAATTAAAGATAGGCATGATAACCTTGTATTACCCCTATAAATGTGAAGCAATTTAAGTTTCATTCTTACTATCCTAAATAGGATTGAAGTGATGTTTTAGACATTGGCAACTGTCTGGTATTTACAGGGCTCTGCCTTGCACATTGGTGTCTGCAAACCTGTGTGTGGTCGAGCTGCCAGCTGTTAAAACAGTGTGACACTTCACATGAAAATCACCCATTTTCAGCTTTAAATACCTTCACAGATGATGCCTGGTCCCTCATAAACTTCTCTGAAGTTGCAACTTAGGAAAAGAAGGGAAGAACACTCATGACTGGTTGGACAGACAATACATACAATACAGATAAGACAAATATATATATATCAGTTATATATATATTTAAACTGATTATATATAATATAAACTGATATCTATATCAGTTTTGTTAGTTTGTCCTGTCTTTTCAATTTTTTTCTCACTTTTTTAAAGCTAGGCAAACTTCTGAAAGGAAGATGGCAGATGGAGAGGAAGCAAAAGTGCATCCTTCTCCCAGAGCACTTCTATTCAGAGGATTACTTGACATAAAGTGTACACTTAAGATTACTGTTTTGTGTCAGTGTGGTTTGTTTTCTGATTTTAAGAACCACTTGGGTTTTTTGCAAAAGCAGCTGAGGCCACTCCCTAATACCAGGTGTTACTGTCTGGGGAGGGAATCAACAGAGGCAGGGAGCATTCCCTGGGTAATAAAAACTCAATTTTTTTTTAATGACAAGTAACAGAGTGTGAAATATATTCACAGGAAGGGTAAGGCCTTGGTGGCCTTGGTGCAGAGCAGATAATTGCTGGTGAGGACTCTGGCTTGTCAGCTTGGATACAGCCTTAGAGCTTATTCTGTCTGAGCTAACAATGAGGCACATTGTCCTGAGCTGATAAAGCCTCTTGGATTTTATATCTTTGCATCTGTGGATGACTAATCTGTAGCATGGGCAATCTACAATTTAAGAGTAGGCTTCAGAAACATAAAGCTCTGTCCTTGCTCAGAAAGTTGCTGACAGTCAAAGACAAGTCCTGCTTGCTCTTTGTAGATAAGTCCATTTAGTAAAGGATCTGTGAAAGGTAGTTTTTAAATTAAGTGCTTGCTTTTGGCATGAAGAGAGACATCACACTTTCCAAAGTTTACTGATTTCTGGGCATTTTTATCTCTTTCCTTTTTTTTTTTTTTAAAGTATTACATGCATATTATTAAATTGTATATATTTAAATACTTATTCCTTCCTGTGATGCACATCTCTACTGAAATGAAGGCTTAAGGCATCATAACATATCAAAATACCAAATGGTATTTCAGAGAACTTATAAAAAATAAGGAAAACATTTCAATTTGTCTTGAAAATGATCTCTTGTTGCTATTGATATCTCCAGTGCTTAGATAGATACTGCATTAGGTTATAATCTTTTAAAATTAAGCTGGTTTAATGTACCGATATTACAAGATATTCCTTAAGCACTGCTAACAAACCTAAGCAAGCACTAAACAATTTTTACTTCTGGCCTGCCAAAGGGAACTGGTTGGAATAGAATTTACAGCCTAATGCAAGACCCATTTAAAAAACCTAAATTAATTGGGCTCAGGAAGAAATGGTGGATAACATCAGCAATTCCTCTTGGAGAGAATTTGCTAGTATTGTTTTAATCTTAAAACTGATCCCAGTTTTTAAAAAAAGCATCAAATAATGCTCTCTGCAGGGGTTCTACTCTTGCATGCAAACAGGCTTAAAATCCTCACAGGGATAATAAGCTGGATTTAGGGGCTAAAGAGAAGCACCATTTATAGTATTCCAGCTACAACTCCTATTTCTTCAGCATTTCCATGACTAGAGAATTGCAGCCAGCATTGTGAAATTTTGCTTCTGACACGGTTCTCTTAATTCTTCTCATGGAGCCATAAATGACAGAAACAATGAGGGCTTTGTTTGTGCTCTGCATGGTGTGGCTGGGAGTGCATTTGCATTCTGTGAAAAAAGAGTTTTGTTTTCTCATGGGACGTTGGTAATGGATGCTGGAGAACTTTATGGTCCATGGTACTGGAAATTAACTGTCCTTATAAACGGGCCATTTAATTAACACTTTCAAAATGTGGGCACTTCAAAATACAGGCTGTCTGTCCCTGTATTTTTGAATACCTTGTTGGGAGGAGTAGAGAGGCAAATATTCCAGGCACTCCTAGTCCCTCATAGTCCACAACAGCATTTATAATGTATAATACTTTCCAGAAGCACACTGTAGTTGTTATAATGTCTGCTGTTTGTGGGTTACAGATATAAATGAATGTGAAAGCAGCCCATGCGTCAATGGTGCCTGCAGGAACAACCTTGGATCATTCCACTGTGAATGCTCATCCAGCAGCAAGTTGGACCCTACAGGACTGATTTGTATTGGTGGGTATTTCCTCCTTTTATTTCCCCTTTTTATAAATATATATATGTATACACACACATATTCTACATTAATAAAAAAAACCTTAGCACCCTTTGAGGATTCTATTGAAAAAAAAGCAGAGTGCTGCAGAGATATAATTTGAGTAAGCAGCAGCAGTTGTCTGCAGGGTGTCATTGGCATTATTTTTGGAAGCCATTAATTAATGTTCTTATTCCTTGGCTTTCCAAGAAAACTGAAGAGGATTGCAGTCAACTGTATTTCGCAGGTGTTCATAAGCTGCCATTGTTTCATATTATTTGTGTGGCATAATTTAGATTATTGCAGGGTAGGTGTGGTGCTCCAACTGGATTGGAGTGTCATTAGTAAGTGGGTGATGCTAATTTTAAATGTTACTTTCATTTTCAGGTGGATTTGTCTGGCGTTTTTCATTCAGCTTTCTTACCTTTCAGGATTTTCTTAGGATAGAGAAATGAATGCAAAGACTCAAGATTCTATTTAATGATGGAGTTCTTGTATGTCTTAATGTGTTTTTTAAGTGAATGTTTCTTCTGTACCTAAACCTTCTCTTATATTTCCTTGTAACATCGCTGGCTGGTGAAGTTTATTATTGTTTTTGTTCTTTTCACGTTGTGCTAATTTCTTGATATGACCACTCTAACCTATGCTTTTTTGTACTTCTTACTTTCAATCTTCTTTTGTTCTCACATCCAAAGGGGCCACAAGTTCACCAAGAGCCTAATTATAACAATGTTCTGGATTTAATTTGCAAATGGTTTTTGTTGGATTGTTTACAGTGTGAGGTCCCATTTGGCCTGGATAGCAGTGATAAATAACATAAAATATAAACAAACAAAAAAATAGCTGAGTTGTCAGACAAAAACTGAAGAACAGGATCCAGCCCCATACTGTGAGCCTAATCATTACTTTTCATGTTGACCAAAATTGTCTCAGGAACAATGTTTTTCCACTCCAAGTGTGAATATGTTAAGACACAGGAGTCAGGAGTAGAGCTAACGCAAGATATACAGATTTTTACTGCTAAAGCCCAGTTTTTCCACCTTGGCCAAAATTTCATTGGCATTGGAAGCCATGAGAGGAGGGCAGGCTGGGTTATTGAAAAGTGAGTGAGGGACTGGAGGTTACAGGTGGCTCACTGTGTGGAAAAACTTACAAATATTCTTATCAAATATGTTCTGTTTTAAATCTCAAGTTGATTTTCCCCCATTACCACTGTAGAGAAAGACACATATTGAATGTATTTGTCCTAATTTTTTTTATCAGATTCCTTCTGTAAAGCACTGCTGTAACAACAGATATAAAAAGCTTATTTCAAATCATACGTGAAGGGCTAAAATAGTACTGTGGTTTAGGAATTTTTTGCATTCTGCATAAGAATTATCAAAGTAGGGTAATGTCACATCCTGACAAGTTGTGTTATTTTTTTTTGCATTCAGATTTGCTCTCATGTCAGAATCAGAACCAGTCCCACATTATAGAAGCAATTTTTTATTTCTTTCTTCAATGATTATATGACGAT
This sequence comes from Grantiella picta, assembly GCA_013397955.1. Classification (NCBI taxonomy): domain Eukaryota; kingdom Metazoa; phylum Chordata; class Aves; order Passeriformes; family Meliphagidae; genus Grantiella; species Grantiella picta. Next base: position 179,757 of record VZRM01002257.1, on the reverse strand, counting down.
GAAAACCTTGAGGCTGAAAGAACCAGGTGGCTCGAGCCATTTGCACCCATATTACCTGCAGAAATCCATCACAGATATGAGACATCTGTCTCTTTCTGTGAGTTTTCCTGGGCAGAGAGAAAAATGCTCTGCTAAAATTACAGTCAGAAAGCAATTCACAGCATTTGTACTGAAACCTTCAGCAAATGAGGGCTGTTGGTTCGGCAGTATAATGAAAACTTTCAGCAACAATACTGACATATTTTTCTTCCACATGGGAAGCTTTTGCAATATTTATACCATGCTTGTAGAGGGATAAAGGAAGTGAAATTGGTTTTGAAGTGTATTTGGTGGTGGTACAATTGTTTCATTGCTATTTTGGAAATCGCCCATACCTTAAAGATACTGCCATTTGTGCTTTTTGAAATAACTTCTACATGCTTTTCTTAGATTTTTTTAGTCAAGATTTTTTTAGTCAAGATGGAGTTCATACAGGGCACAGTAAGTAGGATGCCATCTGCCTGTAGTATGCGTATATTCTTCTTTAAGTCAGAATCAAAGAGATAAGAGCAGCAGAAGGAATGCTTTGATGTTGGATAATAACTCTTTCACCGAAGATTTTGTCTGGACAGAAGAGATGATGCAAAATAAAAGAATAGCCTGAGAAAGATAAGACAAGCAGACTTTGGCAGGATAATGTGGATGCAGCTGCTGTGAGGAGAGGCACCTGCTAATTTGTAGAATTTAAATAATTTTTGGGATACTGGTTTTGATTTTATCCTCTTATAAATTTGGCTAGTAAAAGGAAATAATGCTGAGCTCCAGAAACTTCTAGTGAATAGAACAACGGAAGCATTACTCTTCAGTCTTGTGTCAATTCATGTCCTGACTAAGGTGATAAAGGTGTGGAAAAGAAGTCCCTTCTTCTCTTCTGTATTTGTGCAGTTGTTCAAGAGTGGAGCTCTGTCCCACATGTTGGAGACCAATGTTAACCTAAATAATGCATATGTTTTAACTGTTAATGAAATACTCTGCCCAGATTCTGCATCTGATTTCAGTCATATTCTTGAGTGAGGTTTTTTCCTGTTGGTTTAACCCAAGAAGGGCTGTGCTCCCTGTGGTACACATAATTTCTTACCATAACAGCTTTGTAGAAAAGTTGAAGCTGTTTGGGGAAAAGTAAATTGGAATGATATTCTGTGTTAACCACATTATTCCTCAACATGAGGTATTAGTAACACATCTGGCTTTTTGCACATATATGTAAATGTTAAACCCAAATCCTATTCTACTTTCAGTAGTCATCATAATAAGTTTCTCCGGGTCACTTTGCTTTGAACTCTTGAGGTTGAACCTGCATTTAAGCCCCACCCAGGCAGATCTCCCGGTTTGGGTTTGACCTTACAGGCTGCTTTTGCAGTCTGATCACCAAGGTTGTTGTCTTCCTCAAGAAATGTTGTACCATTTGAGTGTAGCTTTATAGAGGTAGGGAAGTGTAAAGGTGCTGAAGGTACAAAGTATGTACCTGATATGAGTTCTGCCAGACATTTCAAAAATCTGAAATCACAGATTTTTGCACTTGAGGATTTAGGTGCTCCAAAAGGAATTTCAGAACTTTTCAGGCAGCAGAGACAACTTTGGCTAGGAATCTTCCCTCTGCACAGTGGCTTTCTGGCCCAGGGCAGAGGAGAGGAGCTGAATTCTCTCCTCTGAATGAGGGATGAATCCTCAGGAGCAAGAGAGTGGAATATAGCAAAATGTAGATAATGCACCAGCAGAACCAGACCCCTAAAATAATACAGAACATTCCTACCCAACACATTTATTTTTTTTTTAACTTACTTACAACCTTGAAGGCTGACCTTCAAGAGAGACAAGAGCACCTGCATTTCACAAAGGGCTCAGTCAGTCACCTGGGACGGGGAGTCCCAGGATAGGATCTCTGCTTTTGTATATTTTAGATGGATCAGTCACTAGCTGAATTAAATGAATAAATCCACTGCAGTGTCTGAAGACCTGTGCCAGCTGTGGGACCTGGACTGTAAAATGCCTCAAGCAGTGTGCTTTGTTGCTCCCTTTTGGTGACAGTGCTATTCCTTTACACCAGTTCTAAACTAAAATATGTATGCATAATTACTCATACAGAAGTTTTATCCTTTTAAAAGAGAGCACATGCTCTCTCTGCCAGCTGGTGCCATGAACGTGGAATTGCCATCTCTTGGGTCTGTAACAATTCTGTGCTGTTTTTTTCTTTCTGTTCTGCTGCAGATAGCCTGAAGGGTACTTGCTGGCTTAATATCCGAGACAGCCACTGTGAAGTCAACATCAATGGTGCCACACTGAAATCTGAATGCTGTGCTACCTTAGGAGCAGCTTGGGGCAGCCCATGTGAACGGTGTGAATTAGGTATGCTCCAAAATCCTGCGTCTTTTGGGAGAAGGGAAGAAGTACCACTGGTAGATTCTTATAATCTCTGTATATTTAAAAAAAACCCCTAACAAAAAACCATCCCTAAAAAACCAAACAAAAACACCGACCAACCAAAACAAAGCAACCACCAAACAAAAAATACCAAAGCCAAAACCCCACAAAAGAACCAATAAAAAAAGTTGTTTTATTTACCACGACTTGTAATCTCCACCATCAGAGATCATTCTAATAACTTTGAAGCATACCAGGAAATAACATGTGAATAAACCTCTTAATGGTTACAATATGTTTCATCTCCACAGGGATTGTGTATTGACTGGGATAGGGAGGTAAAGGACTGCAACAGTAAAGTGAAATATCTTATAAAATTGTAGAGGACTTTTTATATTGTGGGCTGTTAACACTTTTTTCCCAAACACGTATCTTATGCGCCATTATTGATTGCAGAATAGTGTTACTATTAGATTGCAGGGCTAGTTCTGGAGGCTGGAAACAGGAATGCTAAACGTGCTCCAGTTTATGGCAAAAGTACTGACCCACATTCTCCCCATAAGGTTTGAATAATGCTACTGGCAGCCAAACTGGTGTCAAGATGTTTTAGCCTCTCGTTTTTAATTGGAACAGTAACTGTGGGCACTTTCCCCTCCTGAAAAGCAGAGTGCAAGCAGCATCCAGCAGAGGTTTTAACTGTGCAGAGCAGCAAAGGTATTCCTTTGGGCTTCTGGAAGCAGCATGGTGAGGTTAGACTGGCAAAACTGATCAAAACCTAATCAATCTAGACAGATAATTAGCTCAGAACGGGTGCATTTGGACACTTAGTTTCCTATTCTGGAAATAGTTAAATTTCAGCAAGCTCTCAAATCACTGTGTGATGCTACATTTTATGTGCATGTCCTAAAACAATCTCATTGCTCAGATCCATTATTAAGCTTCAGTGGGGAAAAAAAAGCTGCAAATTGACAGCACTAAAGCTTTAAATCTTCAGGCAGCTTTAAGGAATTTTGCCTTTTAGCTACATCTGAGTCCAGAGACTGATAGGATTAGATGCTGATCATTCTGGTCTCCATTAGGGAAAGGACATGAGAAAGTAATGGTCTAAGATTTAATTTCCTCAACTACTCACTTAGTTTAAGTAGCATGTATGTGTCAGTACTTCCCTTGATTGAGGCTGGAGCATTCCCCACCTTACAGTGTCAAATTATGAGGGAATTCTGAAGATATATTTATTTTTAAATGTTCTGCTCCTACCTTCCTGTCACTCCAAAGCAGTAACACATCTTTCTGGCTTGATTCCAGACACAGCTTGCTCCAGAGGATTTGCCAGAGTGAAGGGTGTTACCTGTGAAGGTGAACTTTTTGCTTCTTCATCACAACATCACTTCTCCCCCGCTTTGAAAATGCGATAAAAAGGGGATTTTTTTTTATGTTGTATCTTTCCTGCCACTTGAATTCTCCATAAAGCTGCAGCTGTCTCCTTGGAGCCAGCAGGTCACTGAAGTCTCTGTGTCCCCCACAGATGTCAATGAGTGTGAGGTTTTCCCTGGGGTTTGTCCCAATGGGAGATGCATCAACAGCAGAGGCTCCTTCCACTGCGAGTGCCCCGAGGGGCTGACCCTGGATGGAACAGGACGGGTGTGCTTAGGTAAGAACACACCCCACTCTCCCAGCTGTGGCCCACAGCTGGCCAGAATTATTCTTAAAAGGGCTTGAAAGAAAGCATGGTTCATTTCTGGGTTATTGCAAATAGTGTGCCTGCTTAGATATCAAATATCTGCGCTGGTTTGGGGAAGAGCTATTAATTTCTTGGAGGAATGTGTTTGTTTTGAGGCTTATTTTGCCCTCAGTGCAGTCAATAGGCTGTGCTAAAGTGCTGTCCTTGCTCTGACTCCTGTTCAGGAACAGCAGTGTCCTGGGTGATAGATGGTGAGCACAAATATTGGTGCAAATTGATCTTTTTTTCCTGACATTTGGGTGCACAAGTACAATATTTTGCCTTCCCACTAGGTCAGTCTGTGTTTTGCTTGACCTGCTTTGCTGCAAATGGGACAGACCCTTGAATATAATAACCATAATTAACTTTTCTGGAAACCCTACTGTTTTATTCCTCTAACTGGTTTTAAAGTAAGCCTAAAAACAGCCAGGGATTTTTTTTGTTGTTTTGGTTTTAGTTTTTTTTGTTTTTTTAATCTGTATTCATTGCACTATTAAATTAATTTATTAACATAAATAAAGGGAGATTTTTTTTTTAAATCATGAGTGCCACAAAAGGATCATTTTATATGTGAGAATACTTGATACAGTAAAGAAATACATATATCTGTCCTGTCCAATACACACAGAAACCTAAAAAACACAACATGTTAGGGTGAGGATGTATCTTGATATTGGGACACAATGAAAGAAATTCTTGTACTTTTATGTGGCACTGTTGTCTTTTGGCTGGTTTTAGAATGATGATGCAGACATGGTTAAAGGGGTAAAAGGGTTTTACCTCAGCATTTTAAGAGGATCTTAGGTGCACAGCTCTTCAAAGGTGGAACATGCCCATATGCACACACTGTATAACACATACACAATTTTTATGGACCTTGCAAATTAGCATATCTGTCTAGAGTCCCCCAACAAGAAACTTAATAAATGAAGTAATGTCCCCCTATTCTAAAAAATTCCCTCCCAAAGGTGGCTAGAGTCTAGTTTACAGAATCTATTCCAGAGAAAAGGTTTCAACCAAGGCTGAAACCTTGAGTTTTTAATAGCACAGAGCTCTCTGTCCTCCAGCTGTGGATGTTTGGACTTTCTGCCTCGCAGAACGCCAGAACTAAGCTAGAATATCAGACTACAAAAACGACAAGCACATAGGCTAAGGTATAGAGGATACAGAGATACGGTATATGAAAGGTATAAAATACTGTATAAAAGGGTATATATAAAAGGAAAGGCAAAAATCATCGGGCAACATGATGAGAGAGATCCAGAAATTAACTACGGTGCAGAAATAGAGAGTCCTGAGCAGAAGCTGAGCGCTCAAGCATCACAAACAGACGACACAATGTGGGACAAACGGCCGTGTGTTTTGCAGACACTCGGATGGAGCAGTGCTACCTGCGCTGGGATGAGGATGAGTGTGTGCAGGCGGTGCCCGGCAGGTTCCGCATGGACTCGTGCTGCTGCGCCGTGGGAGCTGCGTGGGGCTCGGGCTGCGAGCGCTGCCCTGCTGCTGGCACAGCTGAGCACACAGCGCTGTGCCCCAGGGGCCCTGGCTTCTCCAGCAGAGGGGACACCCTGACCGGCAGGCCGTTTTACAAAGGTGGGAGTTCCTTCTCGCGTCTGGAAGCTCGCTGTGGGTGCGTCTGATGTGCCGGAGTTAATCTGGAGATAAAACCCCACAGAGCAGAATTTGTGCTGTGTAGAGTGCAGTAGAGCAGGTGTTTGTTTATTGCAGTGCTGGAGGGGAGGTGATCTCTCCACCTAGCTCACCCACCTTTCTCAAGTCCTGTGGTTTGTTTATAATCATGAGTAAATATAAGTGAATATATAAGTAAATATGAGTAAATTTCACCTAGTATTACTATGTCACTATAACATCGTAGTATACGCCCTGAAACGAATTTATATAGTATGATCTCATGGTTATAAATAGTTCTTTTGCACTGCTCTTGTGCCTCTCCAAAAGTGGTCATGGGTGTCTTCTCTTAATGAAGGCCCGAGATCTTCCTCACATCTGAACTTTTTACCTTTTCTTCGGAGCATTTACACTTAAGGTGTTCCTTGGTCTCTCTGGTTCTAACTGCTTTAAATTCTGTAGTCTGTGGCTAATTGTCTTTACACTTGCCAATTTCTCATTAGTGCTATACCTTTGGAGCTATCCACCTGGTGAGATTTTTGTTTATCCAGCATTAAGCAACTAGTTAACTATATAATAGCCATTACATTGTATAGAAAGTGTAAGTTATCATTCAGGTCGTATAGGTATAGGAAGCTATAATTCAAATTATATTGATAGGGAAAGTTATTTCAGGGGTTATATAGGTATAAAAGCTATTATTCCGATTATGTTGATGTAGCTAAAGCTATATAAGCACTTTGTAACCCTTACCCAAGTTATATAGGCATGAGTATCTTGAGGGAGCTCTGGGATTTGGGGCTGCCCTTTGCTTGCTTGAGGGATGCAATAAAAACGTTTGCTGATGTTACAGGAGGGGGAATTCTCCACTTTCACGAAGCTCAAGTGCTTTACAGCAGCAAAAGGTGCAAACTCTGAATTAGGAAAGGAGAAAAAAGGGAGGTTACTGAAGGGAGAGGAGCTCTGAATTATGGGAGTAACAGAAAATGTGCACCTTTTTTAAGGTAGTGCTTTGCAAAGAGTAAACTGAGGGTCACATGAAGATCTGTGATTTTAGATGTAAATGTAAAATGTAAAAGGGATTTTAGATGTAAATGTAAAATGTTACAAAAATTTGGCCAGGGCTCTGTGAAAGAGAGACTGAAGGAGGATGGATTCTTTCTCTGGTTTGCAGAATTAGTAAGTGATTAACAGGAGAGGGTGTCTGTTGCATTGTGATTATGAGGGCAGTGACAAGAAGGGTCTGCAGTGATAAAGGAGTAGATGAAAGGGTTTTGTCCAGTTTTTGCTAGCTTCACCTCCTGTAGAGCAACAACAAAACAGATTAGGCTGGAAAATGTTAAGAAACCAGAACCAAGTTAATTTAAGTGGCTAAAATCTGAGCAGAAAAACTGTAGATTTCTATGTGCAGAAGCTGACATGATCCAGAAATGTCTTAATATTTCTATCTATATTTTTAAAAGGATGCATTCTGAAGCATTTGTCTTGAAATATTTTGAGTTGCATGAGAAAATTTTGTTAGATTGGACCTCTGCTTCACCATAATAAATTAGCTCTGATTTTCAAGATTTGTTACTTTTAGGCAAAGCTCTTGACTTTCAGTGGTGATTTACAAGCAAATAAGGAAAAAAAATAACAATAGTAATAACAACAACAAAAATTGTATCACCATTTTGTTTAATTAGAAAAAAAAATTATTAATTATTTTATAATACTGAGATCTTGTCCATGCTGAGATTTTTCTGAGGTTTTTGCTTCCTATTTCTGCTTTTCTATTTGGACCCCTATTGTGCTCCATTTGCAGAAACACATAGGAGATTGATCTTTACTTCACTGAAGAGGATTCTCAGTTAAGGATATTCCTTCCACAAATTATATCCCAGATTGTAGGAAAGGTCATTCAGCTTTGTCCTGTGCAAGATCCTTTAACAGTTTATGTTACCCAGCATTGAGGCTCCCCTCAATGAAACCTTTCATTTCATATTCTACAAAAGAAAAAATACCATTTTCAAAACTGAGCTCCAGATAAAACTCTCACAACCTCAATTTAAAAACTAAACCCAGTCAACCAGGTGATAGTTGCATATTTTACAAGCTGGCTCAGGAATACCAGGAGTATTCATTTTGTCACAAAGCAAACTTGAGCACAGTGTTCACATACCAGAATTTCAACTCAGATAGTATCACTGAATTCCTTTGACTGCTGATAAATGTAAATTTTTAGTGACCGGTTTGCAAATAAAGCATGAATATCCCAAAAGGCAGGGAAACATCTCACCTCCAATCAAGTCTCTAAGGATGTCCCCTCTAACCCAAACCCTGCCTTTATGCTCAATGCAATTAGTAAGAAGGAACAGGAAATTCCCATTTTTTCCGTGTATCTTTGTGCTTAAGAATATTTTTTTCTTTGTTTTTGTTCACAGATATCAATGAATGTAAAGTGTTCCCTGGCATGTGCATGAATGGTAAATGTAGAAACACAATTGGAAGTTTCAAATGTAGATGTAACAGTGGCTTCACTTTAGATATGGAGGAAAGAAACTGCACAGGTGAGTAAATCTTGCATTTTTCCAGTTTTCCCGAGAATCAAAGAGCTATCCTGGTTGAAAGGGACCTGAAAAAACACAATTCCTTCGAACTTTCATGGGTAAAGGGAGCCCAGATGAGATTATTTAGCACCCTGTCCATCCTGAAAACATCTAGTAATGGGGACTCCACCACATGCCTGGGGCTTTTTAAAGGAGCTTGGTTATCTAGAAACTAAATGCCATTTAATTCCTTCAGTTTCTAAGAGCTTAATCTTTGGACAGAATGACCAACTGTCTCAAGTTTCCCTTTCAGAAACTGATTATTTAATAAAAACAAAATTTTTGTCTTTTTTTTTTTATTGGTGTTTAAGATGCTCAGTCAATACAACCTGAAAAATCAATCTAGATCACCAGCAAAGCCAAGTTTAATGTTCTAACACAGAGATTATCCTAATTTACACCCCTAACTGTCTGATCATTGTATTACCAAATGAACTTAGAGGACTGCAAGTTAATTTTCGTCTAGATTTGAAGGCAGAGCACACACAAAGCACCTCTGCAATTCTGACACCAGTGCAAGGTTAACTCAGGAGGATAGACACCTGCGTTTAATTTAAAAGTTTAGGATTTTGCTCTTTGCTATCTGGAAAATCTGAAGATCAGCTTGGCAGTTCAGTGGCTGTGAGAGCTCAGATGCCTGCATTGTGGGTGGCTCAGTGCTGAAATTAAGGAGGTTTTGTTACATGAGTGTGTCTGAGTAATCAAAGTGTGGAGTGTGGGTGGTAAGGCATTTTCACTGAGGTTGGTCTGGATGCTGCTGTTGCCCTAGCTGGTGATTTTCTTGTTTTTATAGTGATTTCACTAATGAAAAATGTGTTTAGCAAACTTTATTTTCTAAACTAACAAGAACAGGTCAGAAAACTCCCTGCAGAAGCTTTTTTCCTCCCCCCTTTTGTTCTGTGGTGATGAAATTATTCCACCGAGCAGCTGTAGAGAAACAGGTTTTCTTAAATAGACGACTTTTTTGCTTGCTTTAAATCAGCAAGAACATGTTTTATAAAGCTTGTAGGAGCCCAGATACTCAGTAATGCCCCAGATCTGCCACGTGGGTCTTAAACATCCACACATCTGTGGGGAATGAGTTGTGATCATCCAGCAGAAACCTGGCTGTGGGCAGTGACACAAAGTCCTCTCCTGCCACACTGACCTGTTTCTCTGGATCAAACCCACATTACAGATACCTCTTTGCATATCTGACTCACTACCAATATGATTTACAAGGAGCTCTTCTGTCTTTTCTGCTGTAGTTATCCACAGTAAGGTTATTCAGACTTGACTAGCAAGACGACAGTGTAGCTCAGATAGGAGCTAATTCCTAATGGAAGGGGTTTATGGAAGCTTATAATGCTATTACTGGGTAATATTTAATTTACTGGGTAATTTGGTAGTGGTAATTTACTGAATAAATATCTTCAGTAGAATCAAATTATAATCAATGGCACTGTAGCCATGGAGTCAGTTGATACCTCTGTAGCAATGACATCTTGGAATTTCTTATGCTTAATTACTTCCTTAAGAATCTAACCTGAAATTACACCTAATAGAAGCACACTTGTAACATAGTTTAATGTGTCCTGAGAGCTCTGAAGACACAGCATAGTGAATCCTCCACAAACTGTTTCACATCATCAGATGTTTCTATAAATAATTAACTTTTCTCTGTTGGTTTGCGCACTGTGTATGATTTCTGTAGAGTTAATCTATAGTGCCAAGTGTCTATTTCTGTGGAAAGCAGGATAACCTTAACCCCAGTTTGACTTTTCTACCTCTCCACTGCTCTAAAAACAGACATTGATGAGTGCAGAATCTCCCCAGACCTGTGTGGAAGTGGCACTTGTGTCAACACCCCTGGCAGCTTTGAGTGTGAATGCTTTGATGGCTACGAGAGTGGATTTATGATGATGAAGAACTGCATGGGTAAGTGTTGCCAAGCTGCCCTGGAGCCTCCATTTGCTGTGCAAAGCCTGACCTGTACCAACTCTGCCCCACTGGACGCTTCACATGTGTCAATATTGTGATTTCATGAGCAAATGAGTCAGATATGCCGTTTATAGCACAGATAACTGAATTAAAAACATAGCTTTGCTTGTGCTTTATGCTAATCACCTATACCCTTGAGATATACTCACTCTCTACAGGTATTTTAGAATGGTAGCAACTCTTCCCACAATTAATTTAAAAACTGCTGATGGGGTACCCAAATATTTGGTAAAGCTAGGAATGGAAAGCTGGAGTTTCAAAAACAGCATTATTTCCTTCTCATGGATTCTTCTAGGACTCACGAAATTCTCACAGCATTTCCTGAAAAAAAAATCCATCTCTTTAATCTGTTTTAAGTTGTAAGATCTGATATGGGGACACCACAAGTTACCTTAAGAAATCTTAGACTCCTGTCACTTTTGCCTGTTCTCCTGAAAATTGTGATGTTTTAGATTTCCCTGGGAGTCCAAAAGTGTAACTGCATCCTCCACCTTGAACATCTTTTGCTCGTATTTCTCTCCATCCGTATGTGTAGTTTTCACCTGGTTTTACCAGGTTTGTGAGTCAAAATTTCAGTTTGCTTGTATAAGCAAGAATATTTCACAGCCACACCATGAAGTACACAGGAGTTACCAAACTGAGGAGCCATTTAGGTAAAAACTGGCACAAACATCCCCATAACTGCATCAATAGAGAAGAATTTCAGTGCATACATAAGTGGGTGTCTGGTTGCATTAAGAAGCATTAAAAAGAAAAAAATTATTACATTCGTACATTTTTCTAAAGGGCGACATCCAAACAGCTGCTGCCTTTGCTTGTGCCCTGTGTCTCATTGAATACTAAATATTAACTGATGAATTTAATTTTTTTCCTGAGAGAAAAAAAATACCCATCTTTAGAGCTAATAATGATGTACAGCTTTTTATTTGCCCTGTTGTACAGCATTAAGGAAAGGAGCAACTCCACTTCCATGAAACAATCCTTCTATTTTGTCACTTTTATACACTGAGAATTGCTTTTCCCTTCATTACCCCTCATTAATGATTTTATATTTATTTATATTTATATTTATTTTTATTTTTTATATTTTTTATATTTATTTATATTTATGTCATGATTTGTTTGCAGACATAGATGAGTGTGAACGCAACCCTCTGCTGTGCAGAGGTGGCACCTGTGTGAACACTGAGGGCAGTTTTCGGTGTGACTGTCCCCTGGGACACGAGCTGTCACCCTCACAGGAGGAATGCTTAGGTGAGTTCAGTTCAAGACAATAATCTTCAGCTTGAGGAATGGTCATTTCTGCTGTGAAAACTCCCAGTCTTGGCAAGGGTGGTGTCCCAGGAAACTCTTACACAAATCCGTGCTCCTTCTTTATGTGAGTATTTCCAAATGAAAATATAAAATCCTGTAAAATCATCAGGACCAGTGATGCTTTTGACTCCAAAGAGGGGTGTTTTAACCAGGCCTCTTCAGGTTTATTTAGCAGCTCAGAGGACTGCACCACTCATGGGAGCAACTTTAATCAGTCGTAAAAAGGTATTGTCCCTTGTTGAAACGTATGTCTCCTTTGGTTTACACATAATTCACCAAAACGATGAAAAAAAATGAAAAAGAGAAAAGAAAAGGCAGAAAAATAAGGATATTATCTCTTTGGCTTCTGTTCTTGATGGAAAATAGCAGATGCGGTAATTAATACCTATAGCAGGCTCTGTAATTAATGCTCAGAATCCTGAATCAGGGAAGGCAAATCTTCGGACAGCAGCTTAAACATGCAGCTCGGAACTCCACTCCTTTAACTGCAACATGCCAAAAGCAAGAAAGAAATTGACTTAACCCAAAAGCCACCAGTCTACAACATTGCCTCTCACCCTCTTTTCCTGGAATTGGAGCTGTTGGAGTTCACATTGCCACGAATGATTCTTTTCCAGATGTGAACGAGTGCTCTCTGAGTGACAACCTCTGCAGGAATGGCAGGTGTGTGAACGTGGTTGGGACATACCAGTGCTTCTGTGACTCTGGCTACCAAACCACTCCTGACAGGCAAGGATGCACAGGTAAGGGCTGTGCCCCTGCACTGTGTGTTTGTGCTCCAGTTGTGTTGTTCCACCTCTCCTTATTTTTATTTAATTTCACGCCTTCCTTTTGAAGGAAGGGCTGTCTTGTGTTGTTTGAGGCTTATCACGAGCTGTTGTGGAATCAGAAATATAAAGAAGGTGTGAAAAGATGGTTGCTGTGCTGAGCTCTGCAGAATACTCAGAGAAAGATTATTCTTATTGTAACTAATCCATTAAAATCAGAGATTTGTGCTATCAACAGGAAAATGCTGCTAGATTTCTTGATCAAGCTGGAAGAGCCCCATGCATTGATGGTTTCTCTTTCACTTTTTCTCCTTATCAAGCACATCTCCTAAATCCTTCACTATAATAATAATGAATATAATGAATTATGAAGTTGCCACCACATCAACCCACTGCAAAGGAGAACAGCAGTACCGAGAGGGTTTTTTTATTTGCTTGTTATGTTTCTTCTCTTACAAAAATATAAAATTGTGTTACATTTCAAGCTTTAAGTTTCTCAAGGTTTTCCTTCCATTCCTTTCCAAACTTTTTCTGTGCCCTTTTTTCCACACCTCTAGCAATACACAGGGAAAAAAAAAGAAGCGACATTTAGCTTAGCTGCTTGCCCCCACAGATGAAAAAGCAGTTGAAAAAGAAAAAAATGAACAAAACCTGAATCAGACACAGTACAATGAGAATAAAAATTGGGAATAAAACCACCAATAAACCGTTAGATGTACTAATAAAATGTAAACGGAATATGATTTTTTTTTCTTATAAAAGCAGACTTACTGCTGCCAGTGTTGCTTCCGCAGATATTGATGAGTGCATGATCATGAATGGAGGCTGTGACACTCACTGCACGAACTCAGAAGGCAGCTACGAGTGCAGCTGCAGTGATGGCTATGCTCTGATGCCAGATGTCAGGACATGTGCAGGTAGGTTTTTATACCTGAAAAGCTCCAGCATTGTGTCTTTCAGCCAGAATCAGTGTGGTGTTCCAGCCCATTCATGCCAGAGTGACAGAATTAGTATATTTTTTTTTCTCCCCTCAGATATTGATGAATGTGAAAACAATCCAGATATCTGTGATGGTGGGCAGTGTACCAATATCCCAGGGGAATATCGCTGTCTCTGTTATGATGGATTTATGGTTTCTATAGACATGAAAACTTGTGTTGGTAAGTAGCTGTGTGCACCAAATTTGGTGCAAGTGTGAAAACTCTGCAGCCTCTGTTTCAAGATGTTCTTTTTACTGAATCCTTGAAGGTGGGTATATTGAAATTATATTATAAAAATACCCAACCTCTATGCCTATCACTACAAATGTCAGGAAGAGTTTAAATAAATTTGGTAAGTCCTTAACAATGAATCATATCACATAGTTCAAAAGAAATCGGGGTGATTTTACTATAAAGGAACATGTGTGCTGAGAAGGGATTAGTTCAGGGGCCCAGAAGGGGGCACTTAAGTGCCAGAAGGGGGTACTTTAAAAGTTATTATCTGGAAAAAAAATTATTATGATCAAAAATATGTTTTAAGAAAATGATTTAAAGTGATTCTTGTAGGAAAAAAATTACTTCATAGTCCTTTAATTAGCATTAAAAAAAAAAATTTGAAGGCAAATGGTATTTGTTTTACCATAAAGCAGTGGTATTTGGCCTACACATTTATCCTTACTTGTGTTAGGGAATTTCAGGAGTACAGAGTGGAACAGCTGAAATATATTATGATTAAGAAAATTAAATGTCTCATGTGGTAGATTTTTTCACCTGAAATAAAGTATTCCAAAACGACAAAAACGTTCAACTAATTAATTTACATTCACTTACAGATGTGAATGAATGTGATTTGAACTCCAACATCTGTATGTTTGGGGAATGTGAAAACACCAAAGGCTCCTTCATTTGTCACTGTCAAGTTGGGTATTCAGTCAAAAAAGGAACCACAGGGTGCACAGGTAAAGCAGATTTCCAGTGAATGTGTCACATATCTTGGTTGGCTTCCAGGTGAAAAAACTGCAAAAGTGTTCACACACAACAGAGAGATTGGTATGTGTATGTAACAATATTTATGAGCATTTCAAATCTGCTGGCATGTGCCAGAGTTTCAAATGGAGTGTTCCTTCAGCAGTGCCGAAGCTGGAGGCCCCTTATACAACTGATTTAAGGATTTTATCAGTACAGGTTGTGTGAACAGCTGTGCTGCAGGACATGTCTTGGGGTGGCAGAGCTGCAGTTGTGCTGAAAATATTTTGTCAGTGCTCATTTGTCACCTGGAGGATGAACTCTTGTCTCAGCTCAAGCTGCAGGAAATGGCCACGTGGTCTAAGGAAAGGATAAGGGGGAACAAAAGCAAATGAAAAATCCTTCAAACTGTGCCAGCAATTTTTAAAGATCTGTAGTCACTCTTAGTCACTCTACAAGTTTGTGTGGCACTTAGGCAGTGCCTTGTCTGCTGCAAGGTGGGTCCACTGCTCTCAGGAATCCAGGCTCACCCAAAATTAGTCTTGAGGGAAAGCTGACAGAATTTCTCCTGCAATTTGGTGCTTAGGAATTTGTTTTATAACTACTAAAACCCTGGGCGTAAAATTGTTTTTACAACTGAAAGGTGCCTGTGCACCTAAAGGCCTCATCCCAGTTTTAGATGTGAAAAGATCAGCATATTTCATATTTCTGGGAAAAAATGTTACTTTCAAGTTGAAAAGCAGTTGTAGGAAAGCAGACTGATTGTTGTGTTTGCAAACAAAGAGCAAAAATAAAATGCAGTTGTCACTCTTTTTTATTAATACAGAGTATGAAATATTGCTCAAATTATTCAATGTTCTTAAACATTTTTAAAGTATTTCAGACCTTCACAGTGGAAATACGTAAAAGTAACAGAATATTTGATATTCTGATGTAAATACTGATGGTTTGTTTTGTGCTTGTAGATGTGAATGAGTGTGAAGTTGGAGCTCACAACTGTGACATGCATGCCTCGTGTGTCAATGTACCAGGAAGTTTTAAATGCAGTTGCAGAGAAGGTTGGGTTGGAAATGGCATTAAGTGTATTGGTAAGTATATGGAAAATAAAAGTATATGGAAAATACAGTTTTTTTCTCTGTCTTTTTTTTTTTCCCCCTGAAAGCATTTGATGTGACTGTGTGATTACTCCATTCAAAACAAAGAATTATTCTTCTGTCTGCTGTACCCTATGGATAGATGGGTATGAAAGATTCTTATGTTCCACAGATTTGGTTTTCTGAGGAAAAAAAAAACCAAAAACCGTTTTTCTGTCTCAGAAACTTGATGCTGTAACATCTTACTGAATTAACCACATATTTTACAAAGTTTACATACAACTGTGACTAGAATGTGGAAAAAACCCAGAAATTAAATGGAATTTGTTTATGATTTCCTGTCAGTAAGATACTTCCAGTACTTCCGATGTTTTTTGGAAAATGTCCTGTCATTCGTGTAGTTTATAGACCCTGATATGAACCAGACTGGACTGGAGAGGTGGGAAACTTGATTCTGCTTTTTCTGGGCTGCTGGAGTTGCATATGTCTGTCCCCTTACCTTCATGTTTTAATTTGATGGGTAAAAGATTGTAGTACTTTTTGTTTTCAGAACACTTTGGGACTTATAAAAGAGGAGCTTCATTTCACTATTAGCCTTTACTGATGTAATGTGCTAAAGCAAATGTACCATATTATGAGATTTCTTCTTTCTTCTTTCCTTTTTTCCCTTTTCTTATTTTTTTTTTGTCCACATTAACATTCAAGTGAATAGCTTACATCAACTTTCATGGGGTTGCATTGGTTTAACTTTCTTTTACTACTTGAGACTTTCTAAATCCACGGCAGATCTTTTCCTCACCGGATGTCTTTGGTTCAGCCTTTTTCTAACTAATTTTGAATTCAAGTTCTTAACTAGGACAATAACATGAAGGTAACAAGTCAGCTGAATCCCATCCATTGCTCAAAAATTTTTTGCCCAATCTCACCTGTTTTAATTTAAAGGAAGAAGAATTACAATGGAGTCACTGTAGATTAACTCTGCGTCGTCTAATAATAAATCTGTGTATTTTTGGAGGCATAAACCAAGTTTGCAGTCGTGCTGGTTAGCTTGGCAGCTGATTGCCAGCCAGGCGTGCTAATTGCTGTGTTCTGCTAATTGCTGGTGTGCAGATCTTGACGAGTGCTCCAACGGGACCCAGCGGTGCAGCGCCCACGCTCAGTGTGTGAACAGCCCAGGCTCCTACCACTGTGCCTGTGCAGAAGGATTCACTGGAGATGGCTTCACCTGCTCTGGTAAGCAGTTTTGGGAAAGCTGACATTGTCCCTGGTGGCTTGTCTCATGTGTGGAACCCTTGTGAGTGAGTTAAACCCAAGCTCAAAGTGTAAGACAGTAAACATGAAAGTGTCGTTTAAGGTCAAGATTCTTCTGTCTGCATAAGAAATGCTAAAAAAGGCACCTGATTGTTCTTTTCTTCTGTGTGCCAGTGGGACCCATTGGGTCCATAGGTTGGGTGAAGTTCCTGTTTGCTGGTGCTTCCTCCTCCTCATCTTCATGCAATTATTTTAAATATGCATGTCCTGCTTGCAGCAGTCCCTCTGGTCAAGGACACTAAACATCTCTGTCTCTCTAGTTCCTCCCTCTGGCATCACCTATTTTCCCTTCACTCTATTCACATCCAATTAGGATTGGATGATTAACATGGGACTTTTTAAAAAGAAAATCAAACTGAAGTTAAAAAAACACTACCAGTGGTCTCTGCGTTTGTATTTGTAAGTAGGCGTTCACTCTTAAGAACGGTTATTGTTTATCACACAAAATGAACTGACATGTATTATATAAACTGTAAAGATTTCATGTTAAATATTAATTACCATGTCTTTGGCTGCTCTGATCTTTATCACTAACAGAGTGGAGATGCAGCATTATCTCTGCTCTCAGCTTTTCACACGTGCTCTATTTGGTCAGCATATTTGAAGTTTTGAAGAAATGCATCCTAAGTGTAGTAAAATATCTAGAAACTACTCTGAATGCGTTCATTATTGGCTAACTGGGTAATTGTAAATAAAAATTAATTTACAACTTGGAAGGAAGGTAATATAGTAGAAATTGGTAATGTAAGAAGCGAATAAGGACCTTGCAAATATGACTTGGTTTTGTATTTCAAGTTTTTTGTTAATGAGCACAAAGTTTTATCCCTGTATTTAACTCCTGGGATTTTAAAAAAATCAGATGTAATATTAAGTATGGGCTAATAAAATGAAGAAAGCATATAAAATTTTTTGGGACAATAATAAATATACCTGGCAAAATTATGACTTCTTATGATGACTGCAGTAGTGAATGCCCTCCCTTGCCATTCTCCTTCTTAATAGCTCTCTTGGGGCATAGAAGAATTTCTGGTGTGCAAACTGTTCATCATCCTCGAAAAATATTTTCTAAAATGAGTATGAAAATAATTTTTGAGTGTTTTTTATGTCGAAATAACATAGCAGTGTATATCAGGAGGCAAAGTTTTGACTTGTTAAGCAAAGTATTCAACTTACTTGAATACTTGAATAAATACTTGTCAAGGCTAGTAGTACTGAATATTAAAGGCTTTCATTATTAAAAAAAATTATATCTGTTAGCGAAAAACTAGGCATAAGGAACTGTGGCAAGGTGAAAGAAGTAATTTTGGAAATTGTGTTTGCTTTCCTGCATTCTTTCAATTTACTTCAGTGTTTAAATGTTTTGTTTTATAACTTCAACGTTCAACAGCGCTGCTATTTCGAACATCAGGATATCTTTTTGTGTATTTTTGCTGGTGAAACATGCCATTTCAGAGAGGTTTTCCTGTCTTCTGCAGATGTGGACGAGTGTGCAGAGAATGTCCATCTGTGTGAAAATGGTCAGTGCCTGAATGCCCCGGGAGCATTCCGCTGTGAGTGTGAGATGGGATTCACTCCTGCCTCCGACAGCAGATCCTGCCAAGGTGAGATGCTGCAGCCTCAGTTCTGTTCTCCCAGCTTGGGTTGGTCCCTCTAAGGCAAAGAATGAGCAGCAGGACCTCAGCCTGGAAGAGGAGGCATCACCACATGTTTCACATATAAGAAATGTCTTCAGTGTGAATTATGCTAAAGGTAGCTTTCATCTTTTTGTGACATTTTCCTGGCCTTCATCCATAAGTCCCAGATTTATTGCGTCAGCAATTTTGTATACCTAGGAGACAAACTGCTTTAATGGACCTCATTTTAATATTGTCAAGCAAATTAGAGCAGACAAATCACTGCTATATTCGAAAAATTTGTAGCAATTCTTAAAATGCACACTGGGTGTTTTTTATCATCACCTTTGCACTCTCAATATTGTACCAGATCATTTGAAGTGTGAAGGAATTATTATCTTTCTAGTGCAGTTCAGCTTCTATTCCCTATTGTGTTCTTATACCTTTCTTTCTTGTTGTTGTTGTTTAATATAAGAAGATTGTATAGTAGATGAAGACATTTTAGCTGGTGTTCCAAAACTTTTAATTTACTTAAAATATTTAATGGTGGAAATGGCATAAGATCTTAGGAAATTAGAATTATTGGTGAGATAAGAAAAGCAGCTTTCAAAAGGTAATCTGTAGGATTCAGTCCATAGCGTGGCACATTCTAACATTCAGGTGTACCTGTATGAATGAGAATTCAGAATAATTCAGGTGCTGCTGAGGAATTACCTGTGCCACTCTGTAGTCACATTTGTTAATCATTACCGGCTATTGTCAGTCATCTTCACTGAATTTCTTGGTGCAGCTCAGTCATATTAGTCATGCCAGTGGTATAAGAAAAATCCTGTAATAGATCTAATTTGTTCCAGCCAATCAGTTATTTGAAAAGCGATGTAATTCTAATTTTTAGGACGGTGTGTTACCAACAATTGAAGAATTTTGGAGAAATGCTCGGTATATTACTGTGATTCCAACAGAGAACTGAAAGCATTCCATTGATTTAATTGTGCTGTTGAAGAACTAAAATAACTGGGTGCTGAATGCTTAAAAGAAATTATCTTTTATTTCTTTCATTTTGAAGTTGATATATTAATTTGTCCTATGATAAGGAGAGTCCCTGTCTGATTTCTCCAATCAAGGGGCGAAATCCAAAGTCTTGATTTAGTGCAATAATTATAACACAAATTACTAATGCACTTTCTTCAGAAGTCCTTTGAGATGTCAGTACATTACCTTCTCAGTGACCTGATTTGGAGGTCATTCCATGGCTATAGTCCATGGTACTTAGAAAAGCTAATTTCCAGATTAAATTGACTCACGACTTTTGGATGTTAAGCATTCATTTTCCCTTGAAAATGTGTCTCTCAAATTGCCCTCAGAAACTGACCTTTCTTGTACATTCATATAAAGAGCCATTTTATCACTCCTCAGCCTCTGGCTGAGGCAAGTCAGCCAGGTTAAAAGCAGGTATTTTATTACTACTATAATAATTTTAATACCCCTTTTGCACATTCTGTACAATTTTGGTTCATCAACAGAACACTGTACTCAGGATTTCAAATTAAGATTTGGCTCTGCTTTATAAAATGATATTAATGCTTTCCACTTCCCTGTCTGTGCTAAAAATATTTCACTAATATGTGCCAGAATTGCATTTGCCTTTTCCACAGCTGCTTTATTCTGGCAGCTTTAAAAGTCTTGCTATCTGGCCTGGAGGGTTTTTTTTCCACTCTTATCCTACTGACCTTCAGCTCAGAAGTCTTTTATATTGTGCCTAAAACCATAGCTTTGCAGTCTGTGTTGTCAGTTTTCAACTCTTTTCTACACTGTAGCTGACAAAATCATCCAATTTTCTGTCAGTGTCTTTCAGCTTGATTTCATCTTCAATTTAGATGAGCACACAGGCAGTCCTTTAGATGCTTTTTAGCTCATCTGTATGTAGTTACTACATAACTGTTTAAATGTGGGCTTGAGAAAATAATAGATAATTCTTACTGCCTGTGTTCCTTTTCCCAGTATTTTTCCTCCAGGGAGATAAAAGTGTCTGTTGATGACTACACCCTCTCTTTCTTCTTATAACACCTTCTTTAGAAATACTTATTCATAAATACAAATTTTGCGTCGTATTCTACAGCAACTCAAAAATCTAGGTTTTAAAAATATTTTATGTGTGTCTCCTTTTGCTTTTAGTAGTATGACACATAATAACTATAATAACAACAATAATAACAATAATAATAATAATGTGCCAGTGGTATGTAACTTTCTGTTCTTAATATATCCTTCAGATACTGATGAATGTTCCTTCCAGAATATCTGTGTGTTTGGCACCTGCAATAATCTCCCAGGAATGTTTCGTTGTATCTGTGATGATGGCTATGAACTAGATCGAACTGGGGGAAACTGCACAGGTAAACCACTGCTTTTCAGAAATTTATCAGCAAAATGGGTGGCTTCTTAAATATGCAGATGAGCAAAGTTTATTCTTAGATGTTTGGTGAATTACTCATAGAAATTGTCTTCAGTTTCAACTAAAATTCACTTGCACTTGAAATCTTCCTGCTCTTTTGTATTAGAAAGTAAAACTATTGTTTCCTGTAAAGTGAGCAAATGCATGAATGTGGATTTCCTATTTTAGATATTGACGAATGTGCCGATCCCATTAATTGTGTCAATGGTCTTTGTGTAAATACACCTGGAAGATATGAGTGCAACTGTCCTCCAGACTTCCAGCTGAATCCTACTGGAGTGGGTTGTGTGGGTAAGTAAAAGCTCCCTGAAGCTTCACTTTAGAAATCACTGCTTTGATGCAAATAAGGATGGAAAAGTAATACTTCCACAATGCTGCATATCCCGTTCTATAGTTTTTTAGTGTTTCTCTCGACATCAATAACTATCAATGTACTTGGAAGTGCCAGAGATCTTAAGAACACAGTATAATTAGAATTCCTGCTTCTAGATGTGAAATTTTAGAACAATGCTTGCAGTTCCTTTGCCTGGATCATTGTGTGCAGCTGTAATCACGTCTGTTTTTTACGCAGATAACCGTGTGGGCAGCTGCTACCTGAAGTATGGACCGAGAGGGGATGGGGGCCTCTCCTGCAGCACGGAGATTGGGGTTGGGGTCAGTCGCTCCTCGTGCTGCTGCTCGCTGGGAAAGGCTTGGGGGAACCCCTGTGAGACCTGTCCCCCTGTAAACAGCAGTAAGGAAATGTTCTCGTGTTCTCCTGGTACTCTCTCAGTTTACAAGAAGGGATGGAAAAATGTAATTTTTACTGTGTTGCTGTACGTTTGTCATTCAGGACGATTTCCTTGCCCCTGTCGGAGGGACAGAGGTGCAGAGAATGGAATAGGTTGTATATATCTGCTGGGCATTTTTGGTCAGCAGCTCCATGCTGGTAGGGAAATAAATTAATGATGCTTAGAAGTCAAATCATGGCTTTAATTTGGAGGGATTCGGCATTCTCCGAAGAAGAGTGTTGACAAGTGTTGCGTGTTTATGTCTAACTCACTCATGAGTACTTTAAAAACTGTTAGCCAAAGATAGTTATCAGATTTTAGAGCTTTGAAGTTCTTTAATGAATAATGCAACAGAAATGTCAAGTGTGTTGTTCTTTACAACCTCATAATAGTAGGAATTCCGAGTTTAACACCTATTTTTATCGATGGTACACTGACATTTCATACCCAAGAATTAATCAAAACAGAAAATATGTGCCTCTGTAAGGACACAGTATGGAAAAATCAATATTGTGCCTGACTTAACAGTATCTGAGGTTATGGTAATGAAGCAGAACTCCTAATATTACTTTGTTTTTTTGTTAATCTAACACACTTTATTTACTGTGAATAGGTCAAAATTTGGAAACTAAATTACTGTAGGGAAGAATGCTCATTAAAAACACAAGTGATATTTAATGATTTCACTGTCATAATTAAATTTTTTATAAGACTGACATTTTGTCTCTTGTTATGCTTTACCTTAGCTGAATACAATACCCTCTGTCCAGGGGGAGAAGGATTCAGACCGAACCCCATCACTATTATTTTAGAAGGTGAGTTTCTCATAAATGACTGTGATGACTGGTAATAATAATTTTAAAAAAGGGTCCCCTTCGAAATGGAACTGCGTTTTCCAGAAATCATGGTATTTAGTGCAAAGCAAAAACCACTGTTAATGGGATTTGGAAAACAACATGAAAAAGCATATGGTAAAAGAAAATTGAAGTCCAACACCATTTCAGTAGGGAAACAATCTGGTGTATACCTTTTGTGTGCTTCCTTGCTTTAACTGGATTTCAAAATTGGACCCTGAAGGATAATTAATTTATGACCATTATAGCTTACCAGTGGAAGGTGTAAATGTCAGGAAGTATTCATCAGACAAGGAAACTCCTGTTCCAGTAAGTGGGCAGAAGTGAGGAATTAGGTGCCAAATTCCTGTAAACAGCAAGGGAACATGGGCTCAGCAAGCTGAAACTGCTCCTTAAGAGCTGTTCAGGTGGAAGAGAATGAGCATTCTTATCCATGCATTCCTGGAGTGTAATTTAGAAAGGAAGAGAAAAAAAAATTACACATGACAGTTCAAAGCTACTAGCTGGCAAAATGTCAGGGTGGCACTTCAATTCTCTTCTTTCTTTTCATTCTGGAATGAAAATAAGGTGAGGTTTTTTGTTTGTTTTTTTTTTTCTTTCCCTCTCTTTTCAGACATTGATGAATGTCAGGAGCTGCCAGGTCTCTGCCAAGGTGGAAATTGCATCAACACTTTTGGCAGCTTCCAGTGTGCATGCCCAAAAGGCTACTACCTCAGTGAGGAGACAAGAATCTGTGAAGGTTGAGTCCCTTGAATCTTCCTTCTCTGTCACAGTGCAGACATTATGAACCCCACTAATTTTTAGCCTTAAATCCATAAGCGGGCATGGTACCCCCCACCCTTACCTAGAATCTTCCCTAAAATCATTATCTTTGGCACCAGTGATGGGATTAGTACAAAGCTTGAAATGCAGCACTTGGATATATGAATGTTTATTTCTACATGTCTGACCTCAGCTATGTGTATTCGGTAAACTAAGGGATATTAATGATTTCTGGCTTCTCATTGTAACTCCTTGTATGCCCTGCAAGTCTTACTATGCTTCCTGTATTTTGGGTGTGAGAGTAGCAGTTCAATTTACTCAGTGTGAAGTGAAGTCCATGTTGGTTTTCCATTTATGTCTGAGATATTTTCATAACCATCGGAACCAAAATTGGACCCAAAAACTAAAAAGCAACTAACCCTGCTGTGAGGAGAAAGTGTGAACGTCTTTTGTGAAGTTGAATTTCTCCTATTTTAGTGGCAAGTTCAAGAGCTTCGAGTTTATTTAGTGTATTTTCTTGCACTTAAGAGAACCAAGACTAGACTTAGAGGTTAACATCAGAGCTATATTTTCCAAGCTAGCCTTTAAATGAAGCATTTTCGTTACCTTTGCTTTTTTTATTATGCTCATATTTCTCAGCAGCATTTGCTTGGATTTGGACCTCTTCGGGCTTGTTAATTGTAATGTTTTTTTCTCGGTCTCTAGACATCGATGAGTGTGTTGCCCACCCTGGTGTCTGTGGCCCTGGCACCTGCTACAACACCTTGGGCAACTACACCTGCATTTGCCCACCTGAATATATGCAGGTGAACGGAGGACACAGCTGCATGGGTATGCAAAATGTTGTCTTTGCTAGAACTGCACCAATATCAGACTGTCTGGGGGTCTGACCCTGTGCTTAAAATCTCCTTTCAGATGAGTTCTGAAGCCTTGTGTTTGATTATTTTTAGCTCTCTTATGTCATGTGGTTAGGAAAGAGATTGACATGCAGCACTGAAGGGCTCTTATTCCCCAGTAGGACTCACTGTTCATTGGTTTATTTCCCCTGGTTATTTCCAAATGCTGGGGTTTACTGAACAAATGGATCTCACGGCTATCTACACAGTGTTTATGATTTCTTGAGAGTTTTCCTTTTTCCCCCTTGTGTCTTTAAACGAAAACAGAAAATATGTCACATAAGTCTAAAACAAAGATTGTACATTACAACAATCCCTAAAATATTTTTAAATGCCTGTGTTTATGTTGCATTCAGAAAACAGAGGTAATGACTCATTGCATTTAATATGAGGTTGATATTTACATAATATAATTATCATAATGTTGGTTACTTCATGAGTGGTTCTTTTCTCACATCCAGACATGAGGAAAAGCTTTTGCTACAGAAGCTATAATGAAACCTCCTGTGAGAATGAGCTGCCCTTCAATGTGACCAAAAGGATGTGCTGCTGCACTTACAATATTGGGAAAGCCTGGAACAAGCCTTGTGAGCCGTGTCCAACTCCAGGAACAGGTAAATCCTGCAGTGGTCACCCCATTTCGTTACTTTCTTTGCTTACCTGATTCTTTGACCTATGAACCAAAGTTAACATTTTGTCCCAAAAAAACCCTTTACTGGGCTACAGTACTGGTGTTGAAGATACTGTCTGACAGGAGATGCCTCCTGTCTTGTCTGTCTTCCAGGATAACTAATTTAGGAGAGTATAATTTAGTTCTTGGTAGCTGGAGATAATACTTACCCAGGTAGACCTAGTCTGTCAGAACGTCAAGACTGACTTTCATTACTGAGTGTAGGAAACCTTCCTAGATTTTTCAGCTGTGTCTCACATATGAGCAGGACCTGCTTGGTTGGTTTTACATTTCCTCTATTGAAGGTGAAAATTCTCTTCTGTAAATGGGGGTGAAAATAATAAAAGACAGTTCATTTTCAGTTAGTCTTTATGGAGTTAATTTACTGGAATAAAACACCCTTGAAAGGTCCATTAAGAAAAATAATTTGTGGGAGAATCACGAACTTGGAGGGAAACCTTTTAATGAAAGAATCATTGAAAGATTCTTTATATTTGAAGGAAGAGCAAAGATGCCTAGCTAAAATTAAAAAACTTGGATGCCTCTTTTGTACAAACACATTTTGTTGTTTGATTGACTTGCCCCAAGTTTACTGGTTTAGTGTCACTAAACCTGAACCTCTGGTTTGTGATTTTGGTGTAAAGAATGTGATACTTTCATTCCAAGTGTTTCATCCTGGTGACATGAAGGAAACAAGAGATAATATAAGAAAGATTTTCCCTCTCAGTAAAGAGGAGGAAAATAGGACTGAAAAGAACAGAAAACAGCCTTTTCCTCTTCCTTCTTAAATGGAAGGAGGGAGAATGAAGAAATACTCCCAGCAGTCAGGAATGGGAGATGGAAATAAGCTTGAGAGAGGAAATACATGTTTGCTACCACAGAGAGCTCATGAAATTCTTTCCCACAGTAATTTATCTAAATGTCATAAAATTGTCATCAGGATGACAACATGATGAGAAAAATACAGCAAACTGCTAGCAGGGATTCATGCAATTAATATTCTTGGGTAGAAGAAAGAGTTCTGCTTTTAAATTGATGACACTCAAATTCTCAAAAACTTCTGCAGCTTTTAATGATTTGTTAAAACCAGAATTGTAAAACCACTGGTATTGTGCGAGTAGCTATGGGGTTAAAATATTCCCTGAAATATTTCAATATTGCCTTATTAGCTCTTCCAAATGGCTTTACTGTGTTTGCAGGCAAGGTTGAGCCTTTGTTACCATGAAAAGGGATTGTGTGTGGGGTGAAGCACAACTTCCAAGAGTAAATGTTTGAAGAGCTGCAGTTAGATTCTGTAATCTGTTGTTTTGCAGTCTGGGTTGTGATTACACATCACAGACAGGGGTTAGGACACACTGACCTTAACCAGTTCACCAACTGACCCCAGGAGATCATTAAGAGCATTATTCTGCTCTGATGAGATTGTATTGTTCCTCTAAGTGAACTTCACATGCCAATGCATTTGCTTTTTTTTTCCTTGGTGAACAGAGCTCTTTCCTCCTTCTTCTATATTTATGCTTACCAGTCTCTGTTTGGTGACTTAAAGTAGTAAAAGCTGTTTTGTTTGGTTTTCAGCATTAAGCAGATCATAACCATTAACTCACAGTGGGCCAAGCACTCATGGAAATCTCCAGATATCAAACTTCCAGAAACCTTTTGAGTTTTATTTCAGTCTGATGTTCTTGTAAATTTTTCTTGCTTTTGGTAAAGTATCTTTTACCTTGGCTTAACGCCCTGAATGTGCAAATACCTGCCACACACTTTGAAATGTTCCCCTGGCAGTAGTTTGGAAACTGGATATTGAAAGATACTTTTTCTGGATAATTCGGATGTTTTCTGATAATTTGGATATGATCTAAAAAGGTGCTGAATAACAGCTGCATGGTTATTGTTTGCAAACTGTTCATTCAGACTGGTTGGGTCTTCACACTGGAATTATTTTTCAACTCAGCTTCATGCACCTTGCCTAGAAAACTATGAATTAATTTATTTTACACTTCACACTATTCATTTCCCATCCTCCAGGTGGAAAAAGAGGATCTAGAAGGAGCATATTAAAAAAATATGGGGGGTTTTGGAGCTTCTCTTTTTAAAGCAGTGTCCATTCTGCTCAACACTTCAGTGGAACTAGTCTGCAGCAATCTCCACATAAAAGAAAATATATAATATTGTCAAAGAAGCCTAGGTGCTGATAAATTATATTTATTTCTCAGATTTGAAAGTGCTGCTTTAGATTCTCACTACAGATGCCTAGAAAACAGGAACAAACCTTAAGGAGTTCTGTTAAAAACACCAAACAAACCAAACCCCAGGCTGAATGGCTGCTTTCTCAAATCAGACATTTACTCATGTGCCAAAGTCTGCAGAGATTTGAGGAAAGTATGAATTACTATTTCAATTTGCATTAATTTATTGGCAGTCTGAATTGTCAATCCAAATTGTAGAAAAGGCAATTGCTCTACTGAATAGATCTGGCTTAAGACAGCTCTTGAGTAGCTGAGAAGGCTGCAAGTAATTCTTGGGAGATTTATGCATTCCCTGAAAATACACTGCTCTCTCTTTTGCTCTAGCTGAGTTCAAGAACATATGTGGGAATATTCCTGGCTTCACTTTTGATATTCATACTGGAAAAGCTGTTGGTAAGTTTCACCAAACTTACTCTAACCAAGGTTTTTTTGCATAATATTTTTGTGCCTGTATAATGTTAACCAAAATAAACATTTCATCTATTAAAATTTAAATAGAAATTGTTAGTTTAGTTTTGAAGTTACAGTGGTGACATGAATTGAGACCATTTTTTATGTGAAATATGTCTGATTTTTCATTTTAGTTCTACATTTTGTTATTGTATTTTGCTACGGTTCTTTGCTCACTTGCCATCCTAGCTCCTGATTTTGAGTTTTAATTGGTAAGAAAAACAGTTTTGCCTTCAGAAATACTGTGGGACTTCTATGCACATTTGTAACAGCTTTGCTTTTTTGTCCAATATTTAGTGCAGCTCTGTTTTGATCACTTCCTGAACTTCATATGCCATTTTCTGTTACAATGGGCATATTTTTGCATTTATAACATGTGTATAATTTCTGTAGACTAAAAGGAACATCCCAACTCAGTTTTAAACACAGTGAAAGTGAGGACCCAAGCAGTGTGTAAAGACACGATGAACTGTGTTTAAAGTAGCTCCTCTCCCTTTCAGACATTGATGAATGTAAGGAAATCCCAGGAATCTGTGCCAATGGAGTTTGCATCAATCAGATTGGCAGCTTCCGCTGTGAGTGCCCCACTGGATTCAGCTACAATGACCTGCTCTTGGTCTGTGAAGGTGATTTGAAATTATGGTATTTTCTCCCTAGCCCCCTTAAACTTATCCTTAATGGAAGAGGAATGTTTAATTAATGTGATTTTCAAAATCTAAGAGACAGGCTGTGAGCTTTTTTAGGGCTCAAGGTTACAAATCAGTTTAAGTGTTTGCCTTTAGTACGTATGAACATGCACTTAATAAAATTTGTAATTGTTTTCTGTCAAGCTCCTAAATGGGTATTCAATGAAATGCTTTTGGTTTATTTTATTTTAAGGGACACACTTTAATTCTTATACTTAGAACTTCTCAATGGAAAGTTTATTGGATTTTTTTTCCAACCTGTATCTCTCCTGCTACGCTTTTAGAGGCAGAGATCCTCATAGCTAATAAAGTTTCGTGTGTCCTAAAGTCACTAGGAGTTTTGTCATTCGTTCAAGGATTTTGTGCTAACGCGTGCAACCTAAAAAGTCGCAAACTGTGCCAGTTATTTTGTCAGTCCAAATGCAAAGAGGATGGGGTATTTTTAATACAAAGCCAAATTTCTTTAGGCAGATGTCTAAAATTGCAAAGTGACTTCGATGTGTGGTAAGTTTCATCCATGGGATCCTCCTTCATCCAAAAGGTGGCACAGATGGGATTGTGCGGATTTTGCTTTTTGTGTGCATTCCCAGCCCACGAGGCTGGAGGTCAGGCTGCTGATGGTCTGTGGAGGACTGAAGCTCCTCTTGCACAGACACTGCAGTGCAGATCTGAGGCAGGAGTCGTGTGTGATGTCTGAACTCCTGCTGTTTCAGATATCGATGAGTGCAGCAATGGGGACAACCTGTGCCAGAGAAACGCAGATTGTATCAACAGCCCTGGGAGCTACCGCTGTGAATGTGCTGCTGGCTTCAAACTCTCACCCAACGGTGCTTGTGTGGGTAAGAAATCAGCTGATTTTCTCTCCTCTTTGTACCTGACCAGTTTGGGAGTGTATGTTTCTCTCAGCATCATTTATTTTCTGTTACCTTGTGCATTCTGCTGTTTTGCTTTATAGCCACATTTCTCTGTAAAAGGAAAGGAAAGGCAGGATAACACTTTTAAAGAATATTTTTTAGGTATCAGCCAAATCCTGGCAGTAGTTGTAACCTCAAGGTGTGTAGGCAAGCGCTTCCCATAAAAAGAAGTTTTTTGCAATTCAGATTTGCTTACAGATAATTTTGAATCTGGTTTTAATAATAATAATAACAGACTGTAAAAACGTGATTGTGTAAAACGAGGAAATAATGGAAGTCAATAACTTGTGCCATCTGTTTTTATGTTTTTGTTGCAGATCGCAATGAATGTCTGGAAATTCCTAACGTTTGCAGTCATGGTTTGTGTGTGGACATGCAGGGCAGCTACCAGTGTGTGTGTCACAATGGTTTCAAAGCATCCCAGGATCAGACTATGTGCATGGGTATGGAAGGAAAATATTTCCGTGTGTGGTTTGTCAGGCTGTGAGCTCTTTGAATGGAGAGAAGATGGGCCTAATTTTTTCAGCTGGTTATACTGACATTAAAAGACTCATTCATATGTTTCTGGGTTTTTTGTGAATTAAGCCTGTGAAGTTGTCCTTGGAGAGAATAAACCAGTTTGAGGAAAAAACCCAAAACAAAACAGTGTTCTGAGAAATAGCTCCATGCTACTGAAGAAATCATAGTGGCTTATTTGACAGAGAGTTTTATAGGATGTATCACAGTGTGACGGAGCTTGGAGCTAAAAAGACACATTTTTCAATTATTTAAATTTGTTGAGTTTGTGTGTCATTTAAAAAAGAGAATCCCCCTTTTAATGTGACTTCATAATAATTTCATGTGAAAATAATGACATGATAGAGATATAAGAAATAAGATTGAAAAATAAGAATGTTTTTCTTATTCTTTTAGTTCATAATCAGTTCTACAGGGTTTTAAAAAGAAAAGCTGATGCATTTCAACTTTTAAACCTATTCATATTGTAGTACATATTCATATATGCCTAGAGTCTTCTTGTACTTAAACCAAATCACATTTGTCAGATTATGTGAGGAGGATATTTGGGAAAGCGACCTATTTTGACAATGCAAAAATTTGAAGAACTAGCAGGACAAAAATCTCAATACCGTCCAGATCCCCATGAAACTCCAGAGACTGAAATGCACAGCAGGAGTGATTAATTTTAGTGCCTTTTAAAAATGGATGTTTGCAAAAGTTTGTAAGCAGTCTTTGTAGCTCTGGATGTAATACTGACATATGTTTACATATATAAATGGGAACTGTGAATTGCATTTTCAACAGCAATAATTGTAATTGTGTACAGATTCCGTATTAACTCCTAACTGGCAAAATCAGTTCCCACATGCAGTTTGTGTCTCCTTGCAGATGTTGATGAATGTGAACAATATCCATGTGGAAATGGAACCTGCAAGAACACAGTTGGATCATACAACTGCCTGTGCTATCCGGGATTTGAATTAACTCGTAATAATGATTGTGTGGGTAAGAGACATAATTCAAGCTTTTTCTTTTTTTGCTGCTGGTCTGGCACGCCAAGGAGGATGGTGTGTAGTTAAACAGAAGAGATGTCAGGGTGTGAGGAAAATTAATGAAGTGCAGTAACTTCTACTGTTACCAGCCTTGGAGGTTAATCCTTACTGTCATGTTTTAAACTAATAAAAATTTTTCTTTTTACCAGCTGACGTCAGATAAAGTAAACCCTAAATCTCTGGGCCACTGGGGAAGTCTTTCAGTTCATTGATGTTTTAATGCATCTCTCGACTCTTTTAGAGATTTCCTTGGTATTTACAGCACATCTTTGACTACAGGCACAGTCCACCAGCAGCACTTGCCATGTGTTCTATCCCACCACCAGTGCTGCCTCACGGATTTAAAATCATTCCTTTATTTCACTGTTTTGCTTGAGTCTTGCACAAGGTCTGAAAGAGGAAACAGACCAGCAGTATGAAAGCCAGGACAGCTGATCTGTAACCTGCCAGACCTGCTCTCCTGAAATGAGCAGAGTTATGCAGAGCTGACACAGGCATTGCTATTTCCCATTCCCTAAAGCACAGGACACCAGAATATCCAACGGGTTCAGACTACTGTAGTTCCTCGATACTTGTGGTAAAGCAAGCAAAACCTTCCTGGGCTGATGAACAGGCTCATAAACCTTGAGATCCTCTCCCTTGTGCAGAGCATAGGCAAAAAAAAAAAGGTGGGAGGCTTTACTCTCCTTTCTGCTACAGAAGGAAGACACAGCAAAGTCTAATTGTTCCTTTTGGCTTCGGGATAGAACTAATACAACTTTAAAAAAAACCACTTTAAATCCTCTCCTTGTCCAGGAAAGGATAAAACAAAGCAAGAAGAGTCTGCTGCAAAGTACAAGTTTTTCTCGCATCATGGTGCTCATCCAATCTGCTTTTTGTTTATTTTTCCTCATCTGAATTTTTCTTTATGCAGTGCTCCTTTAAGTCTGCATTATTAAAGTAACCCCTCAAAATAACAAACATTTTCGAACATCATTTTCAGAGCTGCTACAAAGAAGAAAATAATCTTGTGGAAAGCAAATTACATGGTCCAAAACTTGAGGCTGGCAGGTCAGATTTTTAGGAGGGAGCTTGAGTGTATATAAATCCAGATAAAATCCACATTTTATCAGATGCAGTAAATGCTGTGAGCCTGGATATTATAGTACCCTATAAAAAAGCATTAAAAAGTTAACTAGAACATGCCCCTTATTGCTTGAGTGATAATTACTTTCCACTAGCTCTTTCCTTGTTGCTGCAATATTTACCTTTTACACAGAAATATGTATTGAAACTTGAATGTGTTTATAACATACTGTATATGATGTGCTGGAACTCAACTCTCACTTCTGGGGTTTAATTTTGACCTTTTGTTTTTTTACTTTTTTTTTTAAACAGATATTGATGAGTGCAGTTCCTTCTTTGGTCAGGTGTGCAGAAATGGACGGTGTTTCAATGAAATTGGTTCCTTCAAATGTTTGTGTAATGAAGGATATGAGCTTACTCTGGATGGCAAGAATTGTGTGGGTAGGTATGAGACCACCTGAAGATGTTCTAGTACTTCTGAAATAAACTGTTAACTCCCATGTAGAGGGAAGCAACACGGTCTAAATATCTAAATAAAAATATCTAAAAAGAAAAATACCTAAATAAAAGAGAATGATAGTGATTTAAATGAAAACACAGTAAAAGTAACTGGCTTTTTGGAAAAGGTGTTGGTTTCCAAGCAATTAATTGCCTTAGAATAAGGAAATTAGTACAGAATACGTCAGTTCTTTTAATGTTTTGTTACCATAAGAATTAGAAGATTCTAAATATTTCTTGATTTCCTCTGCTCTCTGAAGATACCAATGAGTGTGTGGCACTGCCTGGTTCCTGCTCTCCTGGTACCTGCCAAAATTTGGAAGGATCATTCAGATGCATCTGTCCACCAGGATATGAAGTAAAAAGTGAAAGTTGTATTGGTAAGGCAAATTGTAACTGTTTCTGAACAATTTATAAATTTGCATCTGGTTCTAGTTTGATGGAAAGCAGTTGTACACCCTAATGTTTGTGAATGTTTCCTGACTTAAAATTAAGGTGACAGGGAATAGGTATGAAAAGTCTTCAGGAAGAGGTTTTAGAGAAGGAAGGCAAAATCTTGTGTTTTGTATTGTATTGTATTCTGGACGTTGATTTCTTTATTAGTGCAAGCAAAATGACTTTTTTAAAAGAAATATTTTATCTTTCATTGACTTTTAAAAAAAATATAATTAATAAAACAAGTAAACATGCTCACTGAATTTATATAATGTTTACAGAAGGTAATTACTGGCAATCAATTGGTTTCAGAGGGAAATGGAGTTTAAAAACCTTGATAAAATTATGGCACTTATGGAAACAATCAGTTAAATTGGTTCCTTCTAACAACTGTTTTCTGATTTCACCTTTTGTATAATGCCCCTTAAGTGCTGAGATTCACAGGAGGAGAGAGAGGATACAGCAGACCTGTCATCAATTTGTATGTTTTAGTTTGTTCACAGAGGTCTCACTTAAAGCCCTGAATGCCATTTAGGAGCTGAATGTCACACACTGAACTAAGATTTGCTGTGGAAGAGAACAAGAAATAAATCCAAGTTACAACTCCCTTTTCCAACAGAGCAAAGCACAAGACTACTGTGAATTTATTGGGCATTTAAGATTTAACTTATTGCCACCTAATCCTTGTGGCTGCAGGAACAGGAACCATTTTGAAATTTCTGTCTTGAACAATAGGATTTATTTTTCTAAGCCCCAGAGTTCTCTCAGCCACTTGTATCATGTCACCAATATTCAGTTTGCTTGCCAACTTCGTGGTTTCTCTTGGCAGCTGCTGACTCCATATTAGTAATCATGTTTGAGAAGAATTCAAATCAGCTACAGTTCTAAAGTCATGAATCTAAAATAGTGGAAGCTTTTGGTTTCCCAGGAATGTCACTGTTTATGGCCACTTTAGTACCCTCTCAGAATCTCTTTATATTTCTGAGAGCATCAGTGGCTGCCAGATAGATTTTTACCCAGACTGAATAGAAAGGGTTTGCTTGTGTTCTTTTGTCATTCTGCCACATGTCCAGAAAATTTGAAGCTAGAACCGCTAGGAAATGCCCAGATGATCACATGTGATTTTACTAAAACTTGGTTTAATATTTTGACAGCTCTTGCAGCACATGATCCCCATTACTTTCTATTGATGTTTTATGCAAACAGGAATTCATTACTTCTGTCTCTAATGTGAAGGTTGCCAATGGTTAGATGACTTTTTAAGCTCAGGGTGATTATATGCAGGAGAAACCAGAACGAGTGGAGCCACAGAAAAATTCTTAGCTTTCACCTACCCATGCAATACATTCCCTTTCATTTTATAGGAATATATGGGAAAGAACTTGTTTACTTCCACAGCCTGGGTTCTCACCTCTCCGTCATGGCCACAGAAAGTGTTTTACCACCAAGCCGTTCATTGCAGTAATAATGAGCACTTTAAGAAAGCAATTTTCCTGTCCCATGCAGCTGAATGGCTGAGCTCTGTATATTAACAACTATCAGAGCAACTGGCAAATTATTTACCCTTTCCTCTGAAATAAGCTGACTGAGAATGCTTCACACAGCGAGAGCCTGTCCAGGGGAAGCTACTGCAGAGTTCAGTCAAATGCCAGATTGTGCTGCAGTGGTTTATCCATGTGTTGTCTGAAAATCAGACTCAAGGCAATATTTTTCATTGTTTCCACCTGAGTTCTTCCATCTATACACTTACATTTTCCTAGTAATAAAGACTGTGTTTCCTCTGTTTCCTTATCTACAAAATACAGGGTGGTTTTCTAAAACTCAGTATAGCAGAGATTTCAATTAATATGGGCCAAAACGTCACTAAATTTGAGACTCAGCATCCGTGAAGTTAATTTCCATGGAGAGAACTTGTTCCTGCCTATACTTCGGTGTTAAGCACAATGTGGCTTTTATTGCAGAATTCTTATACAGCTACAGGACTCTGTGATGGTTATTCCAATATTCCTCACTGAAAGACTCAAAAAGCATTGTACTTTGTGGATTATGAAAATACATTTAATAATTTATCTGATTATAATTACCTTTAAAAATTACTTTAGCAGGAAGGCTCATATATTGCAGAATAGGATAAGATAAAAGATATTTTTGAATAATAGATATGAAGAATTATGGATCTCTTAATGTATTCTTTTCCTACTTTGTCTGTCGCTTGTATGGATGGGGGATGTACACCTGATACTGTTTGAGCTGCACAATTTTAGAGGCACTTGATATTTGTATTAAATACTAATATTTTTGCTTAAGCTTTTGGTAACTTTTTTATACAATATTTAATGATATACCTCTATTAAAAAAAATCTTACCATCTTCAAATAGTAATTGTAGTATACTATAGATTATGCAATTGAGCAGGAACACATTTTAAATAACAGAATGAGAGGGGCAGTAAAAGACTGCTAAATATAAATATAATGTAGTTACAATTAAAGGTGTCACTCTGCTAATAACTAGCTATAGTTTCAGTTCCAGAATATGAAAGCCAGCATGAAAAAAGCACACCTTTAATTAAAAAGAACTCCCAATGTATAGATTTTTAAAAAAAACCCAATCTTTGGATGTTTTATGCATACAGAAAAATATTGTTCTTATGGGAAATATATTCTGGAAGCATTTATTTAATGTTTATATTTTGAAAATATTGAAGAACAGAGAATGAATGGTATTTAGAAGAGGAGGTGCATGCAGTGAGAAGCTTTGATTTGAAAGAGTCAGTGAAACCTACAGGCTGATTGATCTCTCGGGCACTTTACTGGAAGCTGCTGAAGTTAAATCATTAAATAAATAAAAAATCTTTCTTAACCAAGGAATTCATAGCAAGTGAGGTTACGGTGAAGCTTTTCTCCATTGCTTTACAGATATTAATGAGTGTAACGAGGATCCCAACATCTGCCTCTTTGGCTCTTGTACCAACACCCCAGGAGGTTTCCAGTGCATCTGCCCCACAGGTTTTGTGCTATCTGACAATGGGAGGAGATGCTTTGGTAAGTTCATGAATGAGCAATGCAGTAACTCATTCTAAAAGACAACAGGTACTCTCTAGAAATCTCTTCTAATTTATATCTTTATGAGGATTGCAAAATGCTTTCAAAAAAGCACGAAAAATACATATCTAACATAATTTGTTTCAGGGCAGACAGTCATCATCCAACCAGGGAGGAGGTGCTGTCTCCACATAACTCTATTTTCTTCCTCTAGATACTCGTCAGAGCTTCTGTTTCACCAACTTTGAGAATGGAAAGTGCTCAGTGCCCAAGGCTTTCAACACCACAAAGGCCAAGTGTTGCTGCAGTAAAATGCCGGGAGAAGGATGGGGTGATCCTTGTGAGCTCTGTCCAAAGGAAGAAGAAGGTACACATCAAGATTTAAAATTTGTAGGTAGGGGAAAAAGAGGAGCACATTGGTTTTGTGCTTTTGGTCATTGGAAAGAGAGATTTCATTTTGGCATTTGCTCTTAGTGGCATTTTCTAAAATGATTTTTCAAGTCAGCAAAAGGAATAAAATTAAATAGAAGAAACCAAAGACAAAGTGCAATACTGACCTGTTGGTTTTGCTCTGTAGAAATCTGAACTAGTATCCTTTCTGGATGGCTTTAACCATCTGTCATGGTTCCCTCTCTCACTTCCTTTTTTTTAAAAAGAAAATGTATCTCTACAGTTGCTTTTCAGGACCTGTGCCCATATGGTCATGGAACTATTCCTGGAATTGATGACACACGTGAAGGTAGGTATTCTTCTGACAATAAAATGTAAATATTGATACTTGAAACTATACTTAGATATTATAGTATGTGTCAGCTTATTCCTTACAGCTGCTGGTAACAAGAGGCTGACTTGTAAAATGTGTTAAAAGAATGTGTTTTGAAGGTGCGTGGCTTAACTCAAACAGAATAGGGTGCTTAGGCTTTCTAAAATGCTTTTTTTACGACTTAAAATGCATCAGCTAAGTGGCTACTAATATCTTCCTGCTTTTTAGATGTCAATGAATGCCTTGAAAGCCCAGGAATTTGCTCCAATGGTCACTGCATCAATACTGATGGCTCATTCCGCTGCGAGTGCCCCATGGGATACCACTTAGATTTCACAGGAGTGCATTGCATAGGTGGGTGCAATCACAGGAACTGGAACTGGAATTCAGAACACAATTTGATGTGTGCCAGTTCTCTCCAATCTGCATTTCCCCCTTTTGTACAGATACTGATGAGTGTTCCATTGGCAACCCCTGTGGAAATGGAACATGCTCTAATGTGGTCGGCAGCTTTGAGTGCAGCTGTCATGAAGGGTTTGAGCCAGGCCCAATGATGAATTGTGAAGGTAACCTGTCCTCTTTTTTTTTTTGTCCTTTGGTTTTTGTCCAGTTCTCAGCATTCAAATTATTTTATTAGCCTTGTCTTTCACACTGTAATAACTCAGAGGGAAAAAAGTTTCTGTGATTCTGTGGTTGATTTAAGCAGAACTTTCAGTTTATTGCAGGACTTCCCACACTGCATTTTTGGTCACTCTCACAAATTTTATATTGTATGAATCACGATTAATTTGCTTTCTGAAGCTCTAATTTCTCATCACACAAAAGCACATTAAAAACGAGCATATAATAAAAATCTGAAATAGGCCTGCCCTAACTTGTCATTCTAAGCTCAAGTAGTTCTTTAAATACTATGCCATTATTTTTAAGCAGAGGTTGTTCAGTTTTCTCTATTTACTCAAGAGCTAACGATTTGAGTTATTAAATTTCTGATGATTTTAGCTGACAAGAGAAGCATAGGTTTAATAAACCTTCTCGGTGATTGTTTTAAACCTCAGTAGAGAATGACTGTTTTGTTTCTCTCTGCTCAGATATCAATGAGTGTGCTCAGAACCCCTTGCTGTGTGCTTTTCGTTGCATCAACACTTATGGTTTCTATGAGTGCACTTGCCCAGTGGGATATGAACTAAGAGAGGACCAAAAGATGTGCAAAGGTAATGGCTGATGTATCAACTTCTCCCCACCTTCCATCACCAGCACATAATCCAAATATTTTTGTGCATCTTGCATTCATCCTCTCAGTGGAATGTTGCAAACAGCCCAGCAGGTGACGATTTGCTCTTTCAGAACTGAGAAAAAAGCAGTGTTCAGTGTTTTTTTCACCAAGTGTAACCCTTGATGGGGACTGCAAAGCTGAGGATGTCACAATGGTGAAGTTCTTCTTTAATGAGGCAAGATGATACAGCTCACAAAGATTAAGATAACTGCAAATAATCATAGATTTTGGACTTTTCCTTCCGTGCTTTTATTTAGGGAAGCCTGTACTTCCTTTCTCTTGAAGTTGTCTTCAGGAGCTGAAGTTACTGGGAATTCAAACACAAAGTTGCTTGTTTCTTTTTTTCCCCCAGATCTAGATGAGTGTGCTGAAGGTCTCCATGACTGTGAATCAAGAGGCATGATTTGCAAAAATCTGATTGGTACCTTCATGTGCATTTGTCCTCCTGGGATGACCCAGAGACCTGATGGAGAAGGATGCACAGGTAAAGCTTGGGAAGGGAAGAAGGCATCTAGTGAAATAATAAAGAATTATTCCATA
Organism: Grantiella picta; assembly: GCA_013397955.1. Lineage (NCBI taxonomy): Eukaryota > Metazoa > Chordata > Aves > Passeriformes > Meliphagidae > Grantiella > Grantiella picta. The sequence goes on along the minus strand of VZRM01002257.1, from coordinate 141,521 downwards.
TTTCTTTTTCCCCAGAGAGCTATGGAATAATCTTGGGTTTTTTTATATATACCAGAAGAAAGTACAATTTGTGAAAACACAGCTATTGTCTTCCCCTCAAATAATTGAGTAAATGATGGAGGAAAGGTGTTTGTTTACTTCCAGGGTGGGGAATTGTTTTGAACTACGCCAGTTTCCATATCTTTTGCCCTTTATGGCATTTAGAGGTAGTTTCAGAATCTTATAGTGTTAGCTCTTTAAAGATGTGGCATTTATATTAATGCTAAAGGAAATGTAACTTTTTATTTATTATAATCTTGCTTCCTACCCATAAACTGAGATCTCTGGCAAATTATTTTTTTTAGATGTAACAACTATCTGAAAAACTTTTGAATTTTATTGTAAAGCAATGGAGTTTTTCTTCTGAAATCCTTATTAGTCATGTAGAACTACATTGAAACAAAAAAAAAAGTCTAAGATGCTGAGCATCATAAGGTATCCTAAGTGTCCTTTATGAGTTGTTATTTTCTGATTTAATATATACATATACAAAGAATTTTTAATGTTTGCTTATGTTGCTATTCTATTCTATTCTATTCTATTCTATTCTATTCTATTCTATTCTATTCTATTCTATTCTATTCTATTCTATTCTATTCTATTCTATTCTATTCTATTTATTTTTTGTAAAGATGAAAACGAGTGCCGCTCCAAGCCAGGTGTCTGTGAAAACGGTCGTTGTGTGAATGTTATTGGGAGCTACAGATGTGAATGTAATGAAGGATTCCTGTCAAGTCCATCAGGCACTGAGTGTCTTGGTAAATGTCTTTTTTGTACACATGTCTTCTCACCGTAGAGTGTAAAATCAGAGAGAAAATTTGGCTTCTGAATACCTGAGAGCTCTCATATAAACTGAAATTAAATTACTTTTCTCCTTAATTAAACAATGGTGAAATATTAAATTCAGACATTGATTATGAGTATAAAATACTGTGATTTTACTCGAAAATTGCAAGTTGTTTTTTTTTGAGGCAGGCCTTCAGATAAATGCTGGTGAAGGGTTTTTGTTCATCAGCCTGTATTTTCTTCTCAAAGCATTCATATTTGTCATTTGCACTGTAAAATTCATCGTTCCCTTTCTGGAATCAGACAGAACTGCAGAAATTTACTTTTTGTTGACCAATGTTCAAGTGTACATACAATACAGAAGGGGTGTATTTATTGGTATTCTTGCATAAAAAATGCATGAATATTCTCTTATGTCAGTGCTATAAAACCAGCTTCCTGTAAATTGTCATCAGGAGTGTGCTGACTTCATGAAAAGCAATAACATTGAAGTGCAGAGTATTTCCTAAGGATTAGAACCAGATGGGAAGCAAATGCTGCAGTCTGTTAACCCCAGCCAGTCATTAATGCCAAGGAAATACCCTTTTCGGAAGTAATTATTGCTTTCCTGTATTTGATATGTAATTTTCTTATTATTTTCTGCCTTGGGAAGGCTTGCTTTTTGCTTCTTTTCCTTTCAGGTTTCCTGGGTTAGAAATTACAATGAAAAATTAATCTGGCAGAAACACGGGATTTCTTCAGAATTATTGCACAAACATTCATTCACAAATTACACAAATTACAATGTTTTAAATACATTGTGCAAACCTTTATATTCTGTTCACGTTAAAATTTATTCCACGTCACCAACTGGGGACAAAGCATTTATGTGTTCTTCAGGTCATAATGCCCCTAAAGACCTGCACAATATTCCTGTCGCAGAGAAGAGAAATCTGCAGTCTTGCAAATTACTGCAGCAAATATTTTGTTTCACAGAACTGACACTTGCAATGAGGACAACTGTATTTGATGTGAACAGTCAAGTTACCAGGTGGACAAATTTCCTAAAGCTAAAGTTTGCCTTTTGCCTAATTCTTGTAAGAAATGTACGGATTCTTCTCCTCATACTTTAAAAGCGAAGGTCAGCTGAGCATTAATACATTTAAACATTCTGAGGGATCCAGAAGGATTTTAACTACTAGGTTTGTGAGGGAAAAAATAAAATCTTTCATGTAAAAACATAAGAATTCTCAGATAAGTAACTGACAATGTCTCCATTGTAATCAAGAAATAAAACAGGTGACACAGCCTATTTAGAAGATACAATCTCTGCAAGATTTGGAGTTTCTATTGGCATTGGAAACTGGGATTTCTTCTCAGCTGCCTCCTTGAAGGAAACTTATAGGAGCTTCATGACTTTCAAGCTTTGCTCCACTGTCATTATTGACAGGCGTTAAGCAAAAGATTTAAAAATTAAAATAGAATTAGACAGGGACTCACCAACAGTAAGGCAATAATTTCCCCCTCCTCATAAAATCTACCACTAAAAAAGCACTAAGTTGCAGATACATTTCTATGTTATAATGATTTTTTAGTTAAACCACATCAGTATAATTAGAGACAGTCAGATATGTTATTTTGGCCAGTAAAACAAACAAAACAAACATCTAACCCCACTCCAGATAAATCCTTCAAATGAAAACATAGCAGAGGCAGCTGAAGTGGAAGCTCCAATTTGTGCCCTTGGAGGTAAAACAGGCTGTGGGCAAAACACACAAAAAATTGTGTTTTGCCCACAGCCTGTTTTACAACCAAGGGCACAACTTCCCTGCAAGCAAAACTCTTACCCAGCTCATGCAGGAACTGAACATTAGGGACATTTGAATATATTTGGAATGGCAGCATATTACCGAAACACACAACAATTCTGAAAGGCTAAATCAGGGTAGCGTTCATGATCTCTAGTAATCTTCTGGTGCTTGCATATATTGACAGAGAGACAGAATAGTACACCAGATGCTTAATGGAGCAGGTGTTTATTATCCCTTTCTCTGTTTCAACCTCTCTCCTTCCTCCTCTCAGATAATCGCCGAGGGTTTTGCTTTGCTGAAGTCCTGCAGACCATGTGTCAGATGGCTTCCAGCAGCCAGAATCTTGTCACCAGATCCGAGTGCTGCTGTGACGGAGGCCGGGGCTGGGGGAACCAGTGCAGGCTCTGCCCCCTTCCCGGAACCACCCAGTACAAGAAACTCTGTCCACATGGATCAGGCTACACCACAGATGGAAGAGGTATTTGCAGGGATGAAAAGAGGCAGCGAAGGGGAAAAGAATATGCTGACATGCTTAGGAAAATGCAGAATTCTCTTTGAAGCTCCTTTGGACAATTTCCTGTTAAACAACAGAGTTTGATTTTTCAAATAATGCCGAGAGACCAGAAATTAAAAACACATTCTACGGTAGCTGCAAACTGAACAGCTGTGCAGAATTTTCAGGACTAGGATCTGCTTGGAGGTACCAACCAATAAATAAAAGCTAGAAATGATCCCAAAGCTTTTGTATTGCTGAAAAGTTGCGCACATGACAAAGGCAACAACCATTTCATTTAACAACAATTTCACAATGCTTTGCAGGTGCTGTTTCCACATAGGAAGAAGAAGCTAATGCATATTTTTGATTGGGGGTGAAAAATTTTTGACATGGAAGTGGTGATTAGAAAATTCACTTCTGCGGGGTTTGTATTTTGAGTTAGCAAAACTGGAATTTGATACCCAGTGAAACAGCAGGAAGGGGTTGGTGCAAAGAACAGTAATGAAATTTGAAGGATGTTTGACTTCGGATTCAGATCCATTTTTAAAGAGGGAGAAGGGCGAAAGTTCCTGTCAGAAGCATGATGATGTGGAGCTCTGCAAAAATAGAAGAGAATAAAAGTGTTGAATTCAAAACTGAGACATGACGTATTTAATATTTTCTGTGCAGATATTGATGAATGTAAGGTCTTGCCAAACCTGTGCAGGAATGGGCAGTGCATCAACACCATGGGCTCCTTCCGGTGCTTTTGCAAAGCTGGCTATACCACTGACATAACTGGCACCTCTTGTAATGGTAAGATTCAGACAATTAATCATCAGGCTTTTTAAAAATTGTTACACAGTGATGTACCCACCTTTGTAAACCCTTGTAGCAAAACATTTTTTCTTTTCTTTATCTCTTTTATGTCATGTCTTATATTTCTTTTCCTAATACACAGTTCTTTTTTTTGTATTTCCTTTGGGGAGATTGAGAAACAAACACTGCTGGCAATATTCCTGCGGTAGAGTGATCACTGAGGATCGTTGAAGCTGTGTAACCAGTTTAAGTGACAAAACTGCTCATTACTTCGTGTTTACATTTTTCTCACTTTTTTGCTGGTTAACAGATATAACCATATCCTACTATGTCAAAAAATAAATACTTGTTGCTTAGATGAAAATACCAATGCCCCTGTCACTCTAGTATATTTCTCTTCCAAGACAGTTTGTTATGGTACTGACAACCCCGTGTAAACACAACAACACATTCATAGAGAAAGGAACAGGAACCCTGAATGAATGTTAATTGGGGGCTTTTTCCTACAAACATTTTTCTCTTAAATGCTGTTTATCAAACATGCTTTTGTCAAAGAGATCAGAACAAAAGAGAATTTAATATTTTCTCTCCTTAGATCTTGATGAGTGCTCCCAGTCTCCCAGACCATGCAATTTTATCTGCAAGAACTCGGAAGGGAGCTATCAGTGCTCGTGTCCCCGGGGCTACATCCTTCAGGAAGATGGGAAGACATGTAAAGGTAAAGAAGGTTATACACAGTGACTTTTATTTTGGTTGCAGCTTAAAAGGAATTGGTTTTGTAGTGTGATCTATCAAATTAGATTAAATGTGCCTCTTTGTTGATTTTTTTTAAGAGGTCATCTCTTACTTTCAGATCTTGATGAATGTCAAACCAAACAACACAATTGTCAGTTCCTCTGTGTCAACACCCTTGGAGGCTTCACATGCAAATGTCCACCTGGTTTTACACAACACCACACAGCTTGTATTGGTAAGAAAAACATCACTTTTCTTTCATCAGTTTTTTCTTAAGAGCTTTCTCAACTCTGAGTTATCTCTTGCACTATTTATACAGAGGAATAGTGTCAAGAGGCCAGAAAACAGATTTTGAAAATCAGCAATTACAGCTAAAGAAAAAAAAATCAGCGTTTTCAATCTGTCCACTATTTCTGTTTTTTTGGTTAGTAAAGAGCTGTACATATTTAATACACGTTATTATGTTCTAAGTGTTACCACATGGAGACAAAAGAGTGAATTATTAAAATCTCATTTGAAATGTAGTTAACCAAAACCAGACTTGCATTTTCTTTTTCAATAGATACAGATGTCTTTAGATCTTAAGCATATGTATAAATCTTGCCAACGGAAACTGTTTTAGTTCAGCTAACACAGAAGGGCAGCATTTTTCCAATATCAGCAATTACATGCTTGCTCTTCCACACTCATATCATAACTGAATTACAACTTTTACTTAGAGTTTATTAATTGCTCAAACCTCCAGGTCATCTGGTGTTTAAAAATTAAAAGCTCTACAAAAGAAAGTGTTGCACCTCTGTGGATTTCATCCTCTAAAGAAATGTTATATGAACATGTCAAAAATCTTGCCACAAGGTAAACCAACCACCTTCTCTCTCCTCTGTGTATTGAAGATAACAATGAATGTGGTTCTCATCCATCACTTTGTGGATCAAAAGGAATTTGCCAAAACACTCCTGGAAGTTTCACCTGTGAATGTCAAAGGGGATTTTCTCTGGATTCTACTGGATTAAACTGTGAAGGTAACTAGGAACTGTCAAATTTTTTTATGGTGCAAATCCTTACTTCAGTTTCTAGTGAATCACTTGATGCCAAAGAGACAGATAAAACAGAGCACCAACCATAGTAAACGTAATTACAAAAAGAAACTGAAAAGTATTAGACTAATTTTAAGCATAACATAAGCCTATGCAAGAATGTACTACCTTGAGTAATTTTTGCAAAAGTTAGAATAAGAAGGTGACTATTTAGTTGAACTCCTGCACAGTTACTTTCAGGCTTCCACTTCAGTTTCACATAGGTCTATGTCCCTGAAAGTCTAGTGGCTGGGGTTTTTTTCCATTTTTTCATATGTCTAAACAGAATCTCTCTACCATTTTAATTTAGGCTAACTGTAATTGTCTACTGAGGGTATCTAAGATTAGAGTAAAAATTCTGTGCTTTTTTCTCCTACCACAGAATTACACAGTCAGAAGGACAATTCGCTACAATCAGAAAGTTAATTATTACAGTTAAAATGCAGGTTATATTGGTGAGCTTTATCTCTCTCTGCTGGCCCAAGAGGAAACCTGAGTCAGGAAATCTCTGTCTGAGAGCTCCAGACTTCTCAGTGGGCCTCAGGTACTGAGCAGAGAAGGAAATAAAAGGCAGTACAAGGCCACCTGGCTGCTGAGAATTAGAAATGCAGGGACATGCATGAAGAACTTTATGAAATCTGAAAATATCAGCTACTCTGATACAGTATTTAAAACAGGAATTTATATTTAGAGCCTATTTCTAGAATAGTAGTGCGGAATATATGCAGCTAGAAGTTTTACTAAGATTTGTCTCCTGTCAGTTCACTTTGTTCTCATAAAATACATGTATCCTTGTTTGCCTATAAAACAAAGGAATTGGTTTTTAGTTTTGTTTTTTTTAATAGAAGTGTGTGCGTGAAAAATTAGGTCGCTTACAACTGATTTATTTCCTATAGTGGACACAATTTAAGATGTCTGAGTTTTTATAATTTGGAGGGTGGGGTGGTTGTGGCTGTCTCCTTTATTAACACTTGTCTCAGAGACTTTCTAGGTGGCTTTTTATTTTCAGTTGCAAAGACATCCAAATTTGACATTTAAACATTCCAATATCTTTCAGGAAACTGAAAGCTTAGCCCTAAATAGTTGGTTTAAAACTGAAATTAAAAAAAACCTTCAAATTCTAAACATTACACCAAAGCAACAACATGCGGGATTATTGGAAGAGTATTTATTATCCAAATCTGAGTAACGTAGAGGCTCAAGAGCTCAAATCAGATTATTAATAAATAGAAAGAACTCAACATTAATCGATTTTCAGGCTGTCCAAAAGAACAACCTGAGTGGTCCTTCTGTCTGACAACAGTACTCCCTTGTCACAAGTCACAGAATCACAAAATGGTTTGAATGGGAAGGGACTTCAAAGCTCACCTCATTCCACCCCCTGCCCTGGCAGGGACACCTTCCACTGTCCCAGGCTGCTCCAAGCCCCAGTGTCCAACCTGGCCTTGGACACTGCCAGGGATCCACGGGCAGCACAGCTTCTCTGGGCACCCTGTGCCAGTGCCTCACCAGCCTCCCAGGAAAGGATTTCTTCCTTATATCTGGGTCAAATCTACCCTTTTTTAGTATAAAGCTATTCCCTCCTGTCCCATCATTACATGTCTTTGTCATAAGTCCCTCTCCAGCTCTCCTGTTGCCCCTTTAGATGGGAGGAGTCTCTAACGTGTCCCTGAAACCTTCAGTTCTTGAGGCTGAGCAACCCCAACTCTCTCAGCCTATCTTTGTAGAAGAAGTGCTCCAGCCTTTTGAGCATCCTGGTGCCTCATCTGGACTCTGTCCAGCAGCTCCAGCTCCTTCCTGTGCTGCCCAGGGTTGGGGTAGCCCTGAGTGGGCAGAGGGGCAGAATCCCCCCATCCCTGCTGCCCAGCTGGGGCTCAGCCCAGGACACATTTGGCTTTTTGGGCTGCCAGAGCGCATGGCCGGGTCATACTAAACTTCTGATCCACCAGTGTTTGGCAGTGGGTATAATCCTGTGTCCTGTCATGTTCTGCTTCCTTCCTGAATGCACAGATGTGGATGAATGTGATGGAAACCACAGGTGCCAGCATGGGTGTCAGAACATCCTGGGGGGATACAGATGTGGATGCCCACAAGGATTTATCCAGCATTACCAGTGGAATCAGTGTGTTGGTAAGGAAGCAAACACTACAAAATACATTTAAACAGCAAAGGTATCAGAGTGTGCAAAGGGACAACACCAGGCAAGGGCAAGAATTGGCAGAATAAAGGGTGTGCAAACACGAATCTTTTTATCCCTCTCCCCCTCCTTCCATACACTTACTACTCCCAACATAAATCAATGACAGTAACAAGAAAACACACTCGGCCTTTTGAAACTCTGTGTGACAAGTAGCTTTCCTGGAAAGGCCTCAATTCTGACCCCTTTCTTCTTGGAAAAATCTCCATCATTGAATGAATTCCTGGGATCATCAATGTAAATAGCTCTGCAGGGGAAAAAAAGCATTAAAATCATGCTTTTTATTAGTAAGAATTACTATCATTAGCAATTTAGGAATACTACAGAACATCATCTAATGCAAATAGTGAGAAAAAATCACAACAAAACCATTAAGAGTTTCAAACTTCCAAAATACAGTCTTAAGGTCAACATTAGCTCTTTGTGCAGAGAATGGGACAAATTAAGAAGTTCAGGAGTTCTGTTGTAGACTTACTCATTCAATCCATCACTTTTTTTCTGTGGTTCATGATCTAAGCTGTATCACATACAAAATGAAATGTGGGATTTTTTAGCAAAAACCTAGTACACACAGAAACTATGTCATCCTGTCCTGTTCACAGAGACCAATACAACATATTTACCAATATTTTTTTGTTTGCTCACCAGATGAAAATGAATGCTCCAACCCTCACACGTGTGGCTCTGCTTCTTGCTACAACACCCTGGGAAGTTACAGGTGTGTCTGCCCATCCGGGTTTTCCTATGACCAGTTCTCCAGTGCCTGCCACGATGTGAATGAGTGCTTTTCTGCCAAGAACCCCTGCAATTATGGTTGTTCCAACACTGAAGGTGGATATCTCTGTGGCTGCCCACCTGGCTATTACAGAGTTGGACAAGGGTGAGTTTCTCCATGCAGAACACACGAAAAACACATTCAGAAGGTGCAGAGGTGCAAATGAAGGACAAGCTGCTAAGTCCTTTGCAGTTTTGCACACAATATGCAGAAACTAGAAAAAAGATGTCTGTACATCCAACTTGGCATTAATTTTAAATGTAGCATATAAACAACATTAAACGAATTCTGCTTTCTCCCCTCACCTGCTCAGTGAGGATTGATGATGTGTAAGGGTAGGCACCATCTGTACTGAGATAATGAAGGGTTTTAAGTATCACTGATCAATCCAGAACATTAAACACAAATTAACTTTGTTCTGGTACAGAACAATGGGTAAATTCTGTAGTTCTCAAAGTTCAAGGCAGGCTGGCTTTGTTCAGTTTCGTTGCAGAACTTGTAAAAGAAAACTCACTAAGGCTGCAAGCCTTCAGCCAGTGTTTGTATTTCACTCAATAAGCTACTCCAGTGTGAAGGAAATTAATGCACAACCCTCCTGCTGAGGAAAGGGCGAGGAAGGGGATACAGACAGTGCGGTGCAGATTACACACACTCCATTTAGCAGGACAGTTCATAAAACTGCAGGCAGTAACTAAAACACATGTTTTCATTCGACAGACACTGTGTCTCAGGGATGGGATTTAACAAAGGCCAGTACCTGCCACCGGATGGAGATGCTGATAAGGAGAATGCTTTGTCCCCTGAAGCCTGTTATGAGTGCAAAATCAATGGCTACTCCAAAAAAGACAGCAGGAAGAAGAGAAGCGCTAACACTGTACGTACCAGGATAAAAAAGCACTATAATGTTCCTCTGGGTATTTTTAAAGATATGATACCAGTAGTAAACGGAAGGAGTCTTTTAAACAGGCCACATTCAATGATGAAAATCTCTTTTCTTCCCTTGACTCACTTAGATCCTGCTGGCAGTAATAATTTGACAATAAGAAACGCACCAACAGCTGTTAAAGGATGAAGTTTTTAAAGCTTGTAAAGATTCCTTTGTAAGATGAGATATGGTCTACTTCCTCAGAGTACATTCAGGGAAATAATTTCCCTGTAATTGCTGAGACCTGATCATGTCCTCAGCATGTTCTGCTGCCAGGGGGGGGTTGGACAGTGTTTATGGTCTGGGACAGCTAAATAGATCTTGCAGAAGATCACTCTAGTCTTGGTTTCTGTTCCATGGTTTCTCACAATGGTGGGACATTGTACATTGGTGGTTGATAGAAGCCCAATATTTGCAGGATTGCTGAAGTTTTTAGAGAATTACGCTTCAGACTTAGTTTTTTTTCTTTCTGCATTTTGTGGGCTTATAAGGGTAGGTTACAGGAACTCATATCTTATTCATAATTGTTACGTCTTGTTATTACACTTCTTTTGATAGCATTAACTTTGTCAGTTTGTAGTACTTGGTACACAGTAAAAGTGACATCCATAAACTATGTGAAAAAGGAAATATTTTTTATCACTATTGACATCTATGGGGTCCAAGATTTTAAAACTGCGTTACTTGCTCCTGTCCAGAAATTTCCCTTATTTTCACCATGCCATTTTAATTGCATTTCATACTGGCGGCATACATCTGTACTGACGTGTGACTGGAATTTTCAGAGGAGCTTTCAGGGAGTTCCCACAGGGCGTTGAGAAATGTGTTTCCGTATTGTGAGGTTGGTCATAAGAACATGTGCCTGTTGTATGGTCTTTACTGCAGTACTAAACACTTGTGGTGGCGCATTCCCTCCATCCTCCTTTTGAGGCTGCAGTGTAACCTCAGAAATGCTCATTAAAATTAAATCTGCCTTTTGCTGATACACTTGCTGATAATTTTTTAGGCAATTCAACGCTTGTTTGTAACACTCCTCTTAAAGACTTCTTTGCAAGCATGAAGTTAAACAGGTTCTCAAAATAATCTGAAGTCAGAGCCTCCTGTCTATCATCCTCTTAAGGTGATGCCTTAAAAGCTGGTAAAAATAAGAGGCAGACACAGTAGTATAGGGAAAAAGGGTATTACCTTGGTTTTAATAGGATCCCAGGTGCTCAACTCATCAAAGGTGGAATCACGCTGAGGAGCAGACGCCGTGTACAACGTGTATGCAATTTTGTGGACCTTACAGATTAGCATATCTATTTAAAATCTCCTAATAAGAAGCTTAACAAATGAAGCAATTGTTTTCTTATTCTAATTATCTTCCCCTGAATGAGGCTACAGTCTAGTTTACAAAAACATGTTTCAGAGAGGAGGCTCCGCTTAAGGTTGGAGCCTCTAGTTCTGAGATAGTAGGGATGTTCTGTTTTCTCCAAAGAATCTCGAACTAGGCTAAATATCAGAGTACAAGGGTTATAGACATGTAGGGCTAAGGTACAGGGAGTGGGAAAGGGTATAAAATATATAAAAAGGGTATAAAAGGAAAGGACAAAAACCTATTAGGCACCAAGGCCTGTGTGAGAGGCCTTTAGGATTTACAGGGTGTGCTGTACGGAACCAAGGCGTAACCACCCCGATTATTCCTCTCTCCCGCTCTAAACACTCCTTCCTCCTCCAGATCGAGCAGGCGAGCTCGGGCAGCGTGGACATGGAGAGCCCCTGGAAGGTGAGGGTGAACATTTCGAGCCTGGACAGCGGGCAGCCCATCCTGGAGCTGCTGCCGGCCCTGCAGGCCCTGCGGCGCCGCGTGCGCTACGCCATCTCCCGTGGCAACGACGGCACCTTCCAGATCCTCCACAGGGACGGCGTGGCCATCCTGCAGGCCGTGAGGGACAGGGCCAGGCTCGGCGTTCACTCGCTGGAGATCACCAGCGTGCCTCTGTACAGGAGGAAGGAGATGGAGCAGCTGGAGGAGAGCCATGAGGAGAACTACCTGCGTGGGGAGCTGGGCGAGGCGCTTAGGGTGAGGCTGAGCGTGGATCTCGTTTAGCCGCCACTGAGGGGATGTGTTCCAGCTCTTCTGATGCTTCTGGCTTGTCTACACACTCGGGAATATCTGCCTTTCAGAGTGTCCTTTGAAAAGGTGTATTTTTGGGGGAGGAAGGCCCTTCCTTTCCATCCTGCCAAGACTGCAGAACCTCCCTCTTCTGGACGGGGTGATTAAACTCTGCCAAAACTTCTATTACAAGGGCAAATCATGGTTACTGTATCTCTTCTATAACCTCGATTTAAAGTGTATTGAGAAGCTAAAGTTCAAGGAGTCATCATATGGCACTAAATGGCACAAAAATGTGAGCTTTTTTTTTTTCCCTGTTAGCAGTCTGTAACACTTTGGGTATTTTGCTATAGTTCCTAATGAAAAAAAATATAGATGTTTATTTATTTTTAATGCAGTAATATATGGAGAAAATAACAAATTATGTAAACAAAAAGGGAAACTTGCTTGTTTTTCTTTACTTTTATAAATTTGAGCTATAACATTTTAGAGGTACTTAATGAAGAAAAAAAGAAGTAGATTTGGAAGATGTTTTCTTTTCCACTTGGACCAGTCATCCAAACAGTATATAAGTAAATCTAAAATATATTAGAGCTGAATGATCACTGTAGTAGGATATTGTAAAGTGGGATATTGTAAACTGTCCCCATAGTAGGACATTCTAAAGTGCTCTTGTGAATGACTATTAAAAAAGAGGATAAAAAAGGGAAAAAAGAGTCATAGAGGACAAATATCACAATATCAGTCTCTGCAGAGATCATATTTCACACCAGCTCAATGGGATTGTGTTCTGAATCATCCACAGCGAGCAGTGGAGGAGGCACAACCCCTGTAGCAAAATACCTTGACTGTTTTTTTAATCCCATTAGAACTGCAGAACCAAACTGTGCTGTCCTTCCCTCAGTGACCTCGAAGAGCCACACAGGCAACCACACCTCATGCTCAGAAAAGGTGCTTCACAAACTGGCATTAATTCCTGCAGGCAGCTGAAGGAAATGTCTCTCTGAAGGGAATGTTTCACTCTGTTTGGTGCTGGCTCAAAACCAGGGTGCACTTGCTAAGCCCTGAGAGCTGTGTCAGGACTGCCAACCCTGCAAAGCTTAATTATTGCAGCGCAGGCGAGGAAAATTATGTATTTGAAGTTCATTTCTTAGAAATCTCATTAATGCTGTAGTTATACACGCCTCAGTTTATCATAGCTTATTCTGTAAGGGAGATGATTGTACAATGACTTGAGTTTTAGTTTACTTTAGTGATTTTTATTTTTGTTTTCTTTTTAAATCTCGTACTGTCATGTGTTAACTGTATGTCTCAATGGTGCTTTCTGTGACAGCTGGTGCCTGTAACTGGCCATGCAACAGAATCTCACATGTGAAAACAGCCAAAGCTCATCCAGGATTGCTCCAGTTGCATGTAGGTGCTGACCAAAGACTACACCAAGTTAAACTCAGCGATTTTTCTTCTCTTTTGTTGAGTTTGGGGATTTTGAAAAGAAATGTTGTAAGAAAAAATTATTTCTCTTGAACATTTGTATCAGTAAAACAACAGTTTTCTTGCAATAAAGCTTATTTTGGGTTAGTTTTTGTCCTTTTATTCCATTCAGAGTTGAACTGGTGATTGATTTTAAGTAATAGCCAACACTGGCTGGGGTCTGAAACCACATTTTTTTGACATTACATTCAGATATGGTGGTGCAAGTTTTGTTAAGATTCAAAGCTGCTTCTGGGTAAAATGACAGACATCCAAAGAAATAAAATAGATCTCTAGGAGTCTGATAAATATATACAGGACAGCACTGACTTTAAGGCTTAACAACTCTTATAGGTGGTTTAGAAGAAGTCTACTCTGTCTTCAGAATGGGAGACCCTGACATTGTTAGGTTTTCTTAGCCTTGTTTAAAAAAAGAAGCTATCATCAGGTAACACCTGCATTAACTAATCACACAGTAATTACAAAGTACAAAAAATGCTTTATCCCTTTTCTAGAAAGGGATATCCTTATCCACCATCTTAAATTGTTCAGACAGTTATGCACAATCCCAGGCAGAAGTCACTCCCAGCTTCAAATCCAGATGAAAAAATGTTGAATTAAATGAAATGTTGAACTATAGAAATCCAAGACAGAGCCACATCCTTACAAGCCAAGCTGTCACAGTATGTATTTCTACACCCATTTCTCCAAATTCTACCTTTTAACAGTCTCGAGCCTTTTAATGAAAAATACTTAATGAGAAAGCTGACTACATATGCACAGGTAGACCAATGTCCTAGGAATCTACAAATGGCTATTGGTATGGGTGAATAACATCAATCTTCACTTAACAGTTATTTTTCTAGCTTTAATATCATGGCTTCAAATTCCTTAAAAAAAAAAAAAGTGCACGTTACCAGTAGTTATGTTGTCCCTGAGAAGTGGAGTCTCCCACCCAGTGGTCAAAGCCAGTAGACCCACAGGGTCTAAATATTTGATTTATTTACGTTTGTGGACAGAAAGGGGTGCTGGGTGCTAAATCCACAAAGCTACAACTCCAAAGGCCAAAACCCCAAGTATATTTATAGCCTTCTATTTAGCTGGTATTTATATTTGTTTCCTACCTACATCAGTTATAACTGTCTATACTGTGTACAGGCACAGATTTGATTAAAGTGTTTTTGTCTAATCAAGACAATTTGGGTTTATGGTCTGAGAAGATGAAGATTCACACTTAAGGCATGAAAATGAAGAACTACATTTCACATCTAAGATAAAATCCTAGGTCCCCATTGTGGCTGGTCTTATATTTGACACCAAATTGCTCCAGCAGAGGTAGGAAATAAGTTCTTTGCTTGCACAGAATTACAGAACAGGTGGAGGAAGTGGTTCTTCACACTTTCCAAGAAGCCAACCACATGTCAGCATGGGTGGTCACAGAGGAGTTTGATGTGTATTCAGGCACAGTTTTAGCATGAGCAAGGCCTCCTCTCTGCCTGGGCTTGTCAAGAGTGAGGCTGTTACCCAAATCCTATGAAAATGTCAGGAAAAAGTACGACTCTAACACTGTCTTTTTTGTGTTAGCAAGTCAGGCATTACTATATTCATGGCCAAGGTTTGTGTGTGTGGGTGACAGAGTTCCAGCTTCCACACTGATGCCAAGCCTTTTCATTTATTTATACATTTTAAACAAACAAATTAATGTTTGTTGGTTCTGAATTGCATACTTCTCTTCATTAATTAGCATTCTGTCCTCTATTGGTTATTGATTTCTTACTGTTCATGCTAATTTGTCCCATATTTAATCCTTTTATCATTGTTTTCTCAGACAGGGAGTCTCCAGCTTTCCAGGCTGTCATCTGCTTTGTATCTTCTGGTTACTCAAATGTCCTTGAAGTGCCATAAATTTGAGATCCCAGATTTCCAATATCTTCAGCTCCCCTTAGCTTTGTTTATTGAAGCTTGGTCAGGATTTTTAGCAAAATTAAGGGTTCAGCAATTTAATGATCAAATTAACACTAAGAGCTGGTGAAGAAACCTAACTAGAGCTGGCTAAAAGTGGGATCTGCTTCAGTTAATTGAAACAACTAATTAAAAGTCAGTGATAGTGTTTCCATTTCTCCTCAGGGCCAAAACCAGATCTCCAGACACAAAGAATGCCAGCAGCTCTTGGTGTGCCATCACCTTGATGCCTCAAGCAGTGCTTGTTACACAAGGAAGGGGGTTTTGGGGTAAATTTTAAAATCCTGTGACTAAAGACATTTTTACATAAACTAAATATGCAATACTTTCCTGCAGTTTTGTCCAATTCTGTTATTTCTGTACTGCTCATATAATTATAGAAATACCTGGTATTTCTGTGCTTCAACCTATAGCATTTCTGACACAATGCAGACTCAAAAAATCCCTGTCAGTTGCCACTAAGATTTACCCTGGGGCAGGATTACTGAGAGGCTGCCAAAAAAAAGAAATCCCGTTCAAAAACAAATCAACACAAATAGGCACTGATCTAGAAAGACACTCCCTCTTCCCTGCATTGAGGAGAACTAATGAATTACTGTCACCACTACACCTGAATTTTGGAAATACTTTGAATTTTAGGCCAGATCACCAAACTCACAGCAAAAGTTGGATGCATTCCCAAGGCCTGGCACTTGTGGTTTTGAAGCCAAAGAATAAATATTCATTCAAGAAAAACAGGACCTGAACCCAGGTTTACTTATTTAGCAAAAATAATACATTACATGTCAAATAATTTTCACATCTTTAAGCCTTATTGCTCTTGATGTGTAGAGAGCCCCACACAGGGTTGGGAGGGGGAATATCAAATAACCATCTGACTATAACATTCAGAGGCACCTTCAATTCTTTTGAAAAACATTAGCTTTAAGGAAAAAGTCAACACACAGAGCAACCATACCACCCAAAGGCACAAGTTTTACTGTTTTTCTGTCTGCTGCAGAAAAATCTTTCAGCAGAAGGCTTAAAGGAATAGAATAAAAACTTACCAATTCAACAGAAACCCTGTCGAGCAGTTCCCCCCAAGGTTAAGAGGTAATTGAACTTTTCTCCCCAAATCATATCACGTTTCTGAAAGCCATGAATCCTTAAAAATCAGAAATAAAGGCAGCTTCCAGTACCTGAGAGAAGCAAAACATTTGAGAAGAAAAGCTCCCACACAACACTGACAGGCAGAAATTGCCTCAATCGGGTTTTAACATTTAACATCAACAAGGAAAAGTTGTGCAGTACAAATACAACGCATCTGGCGTGCTGTAATTAGATAAGAAGCTTCGATAATAATTTTGTGCACATATTTTTAGCTGGGTGTGTGCACAGCCAACCTCTCAGGAAGCAATCAGGTCTGGGAATTTTGAGACAAACTGTGGAAAAATCCAGAAACTCCTGCCTTTTTCGAAGGAGCTTTTAAAATTGTACAGCCTTCGTGTTTTATGCCTAATTTCTTAAGACTAAGATTAAAATGCCAGCACCAGTCTCCTGCTATCGAATCCTTCCCATCCAAGCTGCTCTCATTTCCAGGTTATCCTAGTTTCATGGATAACAGCAATCTTCAGGTCTGGAGTGAAGTCTGCAATCCCACACCATCTGACAGCCGCAGAGCTCCTTTTTTACCCCCATCTAAGTGACTCATAAATTATGCAAACACCAGCTTAACAATTTCTGCGTCACAATTTTGCATTTAAAAAAAAGTACTCTGAAAAGACAGCTGGTGATTGGCTGGATGCCTTTTTTTCATGTCACTCTTTCAAACACACAGCTGAGAGACTGAAAACCCATAGTTAAGAATCAAGATTCAGCTTGAAATGCCTGCCATGAAATTTAGCAGCTGTCTCATAGAGCTTAGATAAAACAAATTAAAACAAAAAGAGCCCAACTACAGTGAATTTATAAGGCCAAACTTGCAACTGAGATACCTCAGGTCTTTGTCCCTCAGTCTTATCAGTAAGATTAATCACCAGACAGTCCTGCCAGCAGCACCCACATTTCTGGAAAGTGCTATATGTTTCTCCACAGGGCTCTGAACTTTGTAGGAAAGGCCCTTTTCTGAATAACTCATTGAATTCTTGGACTCACACAGTATTTTAGGCTTTTTCTATTTCAGAATGCCTAGAACTCAGAGAAATCCTTACATTGTGTACTATTTTTACACAGACCAAGCACAGAGTGATGGTCTCAAATAGCTGCTCTTGAATTAGAGCTGATCTCCCCTGGGATGGCTCCTGGTATAGCTCATCTATTAATATCTCTCCATGGAAAATATCTACCATACCAGACATGCTGTTAACTAGATAAACAGAAATTTCTCTTCTTTCTTATTACATGATGCAAAGAAATGCTGTTTCTAAGTGTTCCACAGGACAATGAGATCCACCCAGTCCCAAAAAAGCTGTTTCTTTGGCTAAACAGTAGCTGCCAGGGAATCCAGCTTCTAAGCCATGATGAAAATAGAAGATGACAGTTTGAAAATAAATTTTATTGTTGTGAGTGATTTTTCACCTGC
The DNA here is from genome assembly GCA_013397955.1 of Grantiella picta. NCBI lineage: Eukaryota > Metazoa > Chordata > Aves > Passeriformes > Meliphagidae > Grantiella > Grantiella picta. The sequence goes on along the minus strand of VZRM01002257.1, from coordinate 123,817 downwards.
TGAGAACACAGATTTTTAATTTTGTAAACACACCCACTTCAAAATACGAGAGTTTGTGGAATATGGAGGTAATCACAGATGAGACTTTTTCCCTTCTGGATGAACTTTTTCCCTTCCTTCAGCGATTCCTCAGCCTCAACCTCCTTTCCCATGAAAAAGAGCCACACTTGCTCCAGGCAGCACTGAGCAGAACGTGACTAAATGGCCTGGATTGGGTCCTGTGTTTGTGTCTGATGTCCTGGCTGCTCCTGTGTGCTCCCCAGCTTTTTCCAGTGAGAGGAAACCTGAGCTGCCTTTCCTAGGAACAAGTGTTCCTAAGGAAAGCACTGTCCAGGGGAAGTGCCAAGGAAAACAAGCCACAGCAACCAAGCCTTGACTGAGCACCAGCAAAGAAAATGCATGGAAAGANCCAAAACCCCCAAAACCCCCCAAAAAACAAACAAAAAAAAACCCCCAACAACAACAACAAAAAACCCAAAAACCCCAAACCCAACAACAACAACCAATCAAAAAACCCCACCAAAAAAAACCCAAAACAAACTAGCAAGAGACAACATGAACGGGGTGTCAAATATGGATGTAACTTTTCATGCCTAATAAAAACAAACAAACACACACAGACAACAAACCCATCCTTTGTGAAAAGCAGTGGTTTTTTACAGTTTCTGGAGTTTCAAGATGAACACAGACAGAAAATGGGGTCATATCTATTTATTCACATTGCTACGGTCACAGTGCCCGATCTGCCTTCTCTGTTCTTCAGACAATACTTTCCAAAATGAATAAAATATACATGAGAAGAAGCCACTCCTAATTTTCACAGTTCTTTGTCTCTCTTCAGACTAACAACATCTGTTAATATCATATAAATACCGTTTTTTGTGAAATAACCATCACCTTCCTAGGAAAGCTCAGATTTGCTTTTGTTTAGTGTTGCTACCTAATAAGCACTTTTTTTTCCTGAATTTTTCACTTTCAGCCGTGTAGTAGCATACAAAGAGCTGTGCATTCAGGTGTAGAATGTTGTCTGTGCCAAACAAACTGGTTATGGGAGCAACCAAGAACAAATATTCTAAAGTGACCCAGAGAAAAACCAAGATTTGTTAAAAATCAAGAGGAAGCAGAATCCAGAATATGATCTACACAAGCTGTCAAACCCTCAGAATTGTCAATGATGCAAGCAATATTAAGCATTCTGTAACTAAATGGTTTATACTGAAGAAAAAGAAAAAGACAAAAAACAGTGAGAAAACAAAAATGTCAAAGACTTTAAGCCTATCGACAGTACAAAGTGCTATTAAAAAAAATTACTACGCACAGAAGGCATTCATACACCCTTGTTGTCGTCCTGTGTACTTCCTTACAGCACTTTTGATGTCCTCTCCAAAGCAGAACTCAGAACCACAGGATCTCATTCCCAGGGATTCATCTTCTGCCAGTTCACTCCAACAATCATTTCACAGCTCCTCTCGTGGCAGACACATAAATTTTCATGACTCTCATCTCCTCAGCCGAGACACGAGATGCCTGCAGCATTTTTGAAGGTGACCTGATATTCCTTTCTGTCCTGACAAGAGCATTCGGACGCCTCAGAGCACATTTGAAAAGTGAAATGTTTGAAATGTGTGCTCTCCCACGAGCCAGAAGACCAGGTGGGAGAGTGAGCACATTTACCCAACACATGTTAATTTAGGAAGCAGAAATATTTCTGTTTCTTAAAACAAATAAACCTAAAAACCTCCTAGAAAACTGTAGATTATCCCCCAATAAGTGCTTACAAGTGGCTCACCTGGAGGACAAGCAGCACAAATTTCCCAAACCTGTCAGGCAGTGTGACCTGACCAGCCCCACTTTTACTACTCCCACTCTGAAAATCTGAAATCCTAGGAGCAACCTTGTCATTCTTTCAATCTCCATGTACCACAGGCCACCTTCAAAAATCTGTACACATATTGCAGTGAAGCCAGTGAAAATGTAGATATTTTCCTGCTCTTGTTTAGGTTGGGAAGTATCTTACCATATGCTTAGGGACTGAAGGAACAAGCTGTTTTATGTATTTGAGTTTTCTTTATCAGGGACTATTAATTACTCCACATCACAGGAATGTTTTAAAGTAGATGACAAAAAGTAGTTTTAATTAAAAGGTGTTATTTTAAAGTGATTACCAAAAAATGTTTCCCATTAAAGGGAAGAGAAAGCATTACTGTTATTCACAGGAAAATCCGAAAAAAAATATTTATCTGAATTCCAAATCTACCACTAAGTTGTTTTCTGGCACAAAAGCTGCCATAAAATATAGTTATTATGATCCAAACAAGGACAAACCTACCAAATCAGAGCTTATTGTTCTTTATTTGGACACCAACTACAAATAGACAAATCTACAGTAGGAGGAGATGGTTTTCATTACTAGCCTTGTCTAATCCTGGGAAAGTGAAAATTTCTTGACTGTGGTGCATTTGCAGTGATGGCTCATGGATACATTTGCAAAGACAGACTCCAAACCACAAATTAATGCTGGAATGTTTTGTGTCCGGGGCAGAATGAGTTTTCTAGGGTGACTGACGGGTTTGAGGGTTGGCCAACAGGATGGAAAAAGTGAGATTTGTGCTCTGGCTGGAGAGGAAATCATAATCTTGCACTTCCAAGTCTCAGCTGAGAATTAATCCTCATTTTTCTAGATCCTTACAAACATGGCAAGGACATGAAAGCTGCCCTGCAATACAATGAAAATAAAAATATCATGAATAAAGAGCACTCAGTAAGGGTCAACATGCTCTTGCCAAAGGCTGAACTCTCCTCATAAATCCTGCCATGCCTGAATTACTACTATTACTACTTGAAGAGTACAGAAAGATTTTAATGAGAACAAAGACTCTTAACAATGCTCCATAAAATGAGATCTGTATGAGGTTAGCCAAAATCTCACGTGAAAGCTCACACTAGTGTGTGGTTAGCCTTGATTTCAGCTGCTAATTCTGCAAATAGCTGTCCTTGTTTGACTCTGTAGAGTTCTGTTTGCTCCTCTTGGCAGGCACTGTGCCTCGACCTGCCACGATTTCCAGGTGCTTAAACTACAAGCTTAACTTTTCTGCTGCTATTTTTGCACCTTATCAAAAGGTTTTTATTCAATTTTTTCTTCGCCCCTGCTGCTCATCAGAGAGGAGTTGCAATAAACTTCCCCCAGGGTTAATAAAACACACAGGCTAGCACTGGATTATCTGGCACACATTTTTGTGTAGAGGTGTCCCACCCCGTGCTTGATGTGTAATTTTATTTACTGCTACTCTAAATGTTTTTGTATGTAATTGGCAACAGTAGTACAATGGAATTGTTCAAGAGTCTGTATAATTTGCAACACTCTGGTTAAGCCATCCAGCCAGGCAGCTTGGTCTGAAAAAATGAGTAACCTCACGGGGCTGAGAGTGAGGATATTTCAAGGCTAATCCCAGCTCTCTAATTTTCAGCCAGAGCCTGTGGAAATCCTATGCTTGTGACTGACTCCATGCTGCCATCTGTTTTGCAGAGACAAATTTAATTGCAGAGAGATGTTCCAAGATTTAGTGGCTGTAAAACTGTTCAACAGAGCGATAAAGTTATTTTTAGGCTAAATTAACTTGAAAATGTCTGAACTATTCAGTCTCCTTCAGTACTTTAAATAGCCGGGACTTGAATATTTCAGGATGACACAAAGCTTTTTTTGTCCAGCTCCCACCTTTGTAGTTGGAAGCAGCAGACATTTGTCTTGTTTGTCACTTATGAAGAAAAAATACCTTATTAGAATGTTATAGATTATTCTGAAACTGAATTAGACATGCCAGTGTGTTCTGTTTTCTGACATCTCTTCCCTCTCTGCCTGCAGCATTTCTCCTGTTCTCTAAGGTCAGTACAGCTGGAAAGTGCCACTGAGAAAAGCAGTCATCACCCAATGTGTTATGAAATGGTTACTCAGTGGTGAAAAAGGCTGTTTGAACTCATCAGGCAGCATCTGCTTGGAGATTCCTGCACCCTTTTGGAGCAAAATCAGAGTACTTTTTCCCACAGGGCCTGATGGAGTTAGTACTAAACTCTTCTCCAAACCAGTCAAAACTATGAAAAAAATTATTGAAAATAATGTTATTATGCTGATAGCTGCTGTTAATTCGAAGTACTAAGTGGTTAAATCAAAGAAACCAATGCGGTAGTGCAGGAAGAGTGCATTTGACAGTGCAGTTTCAGGCATTACATGAAATGTTGAAAGACAGTGGTGCCACCTGGTGATGCTATTTTAGTTGGAACGCCTAGAAAACTCTATAGGAATAGGATTTCCCTCACTAAAAATAATCTGCTAGCAGGAGTTTTGTTATCACTATGGATGGGACTGAGGGACTCCGAACAGGAGGTACCTGGACACAGAACCTCACGCTGGAATTTGGTTTGGCTACAGCTCAGCAGGGTGAGTTTTCCCAGATCCCAGGGAGCAGGATTGTGATGTCTGTCACATCCAGGGGCTACTACCATTAGATTCTTGTGAACAGGAATAAGGATGCTTTACTTTTATTTTTATATCAGCATTAGCAAGGCAGAGCAGACTGACATTTTCCTGCAGGTCTTCGCTCTTGCTTGCTGTAGATTGGATCAGTGCTGAGAGATGTCTAGAGGAGGATGGGTTAAGAGGTTTAATTTAGCACGTCCTGGCGGTTTAGATCCTGATGGATTCCTTTTCCCTGCTCCCTATAATGTTGTGACGTGCAGATAAACGCAGCAGGGTGCAGAGCAGGTTCCTGCAGATGCAAATCCAATGTTTTCTGAAAGAGACAGAAGGCAGACCAAGGAGGAGAGCGAGAAAAACTCGTCTGAGGTTCCTTTTCCTGCTCTCCATTCAGTAAGAACAGGATTCAGTCAGAAATCAGCAGAGGCTCGATTTGGTCACACTGGTTGTGCAGCTGCCAGCAAGCCCAGAGGACACAGCCCCAAGGATGGAGCACTTTCTGTCAGCACCAGACACACCTCTGAGCACAGGAAGCCTCTCGTTTCAACAAAAAATCCTGCCTGCTGCTGTTTGGAGAAGGTGGCTGCACCTGCTTCAGCATTGACTTATTCCATGCTGCCACTCAAAGCTTTGCAGCAGTTTGCATCGCCCTGCCCTAAATGCAGTGGCCTCCATCAGCCTAATCCAGTCTCAACTCTGGAAACTCATTTTGCACCACTCTGCCAAAAGGCAGAACAGCAAGGAAGGATTTGGTGATGCACCACTTGCTGCCTCTGCAGTCTCACTGACCTGAAAGCCTGGCTTTCCCACCCCAGCTGAACACAAACCAGGTTTTGGGATTATCAGGATCCACAGAGGTTGTGTGAGAAGTGTAACTCAACGGGGGAAGAAAAGCACCAAGGTGAGGGGTGTCCTGCTTCCCTGTTTTAAAACAAAGTAACAGCAGTCACTGTGCAGTGTGAGCCATCACTCTGAAATGATGGGACTGACCTTGATCAAATCCTCATTTTTTAGCTTCAATCGCAGGCTTGAAGTCACTTATGTAAGAATTCAGCACAAGATAATGTCATTGCTCAGATCCACTTCACACTGATCCAGCAGACAGGAGGATCTGGAAAAAGCTGCTACAAACCTTCTGTGCCTCTTTACAGAGCAGACCAGGGTAGAGCTGATGCCACAGGTGCTGGCAGTGAACCAAAACAAGCTTTCCATTTCCAGTGGCACCCAAACCTCACTCTGAAGGCCTCGATTTAAACATTCCTAACAGTGGATATACAGAACAGCTCTGAATGTAGCAGAGGTCAAACACTAAAACCAAAGAGGTTAAAGTTTCTCAGTGGTTCTAAGTAGGATTCTAATGACAGAACTGAGTCTTTCTTGTCATTATACTTTTAAACTTCAGTTTTTCAACTCTTTCAGTTGAGTGCACATTAGTGAAGTTAAGGCCAAACAGGTCTTGCTTAGAAGCAACTTTGCAACAGTCTGACAAGCTATTTCCCCAAAATATTTCACGTCCCAGTCAACTGCTCTTTCAAGGGACACACAGGAGGTGAGAGTCCTCTGTGCTCAGGAGCAAAATGAATGCAAACAGATTTTCAGACACCACCATTCCAGCTGAAAAACACCATGGGCTGAGGATGGGTCTTGTGCTGTCTGGCAAGTCATGACAAATTTTACAAGGTTAATTTGTTATGCAACTACTGCTGTTTCTAACCCAGCAGATGCAAACATTCCTCCCCAAAAACACAAAATGGTTTTTGCTTTTATACCAGACACATCAATTGCTTTAAGTTCCACTGGTCCTGTGCAAATTCCACTACAAAGGTAATTATCAGATGGATGAAATATTCATGTCAAGAACGAAATTCAGCATTGACATGTTGGATTATGAACATTATTCCCTTCCCACCACAAAAAAAAAAAAAAAAGGCTCAGTTAGACAAGACAGTTGTATTGAATTCACTTCTTTTATTGCAGTGACATCCCCCTGGTACAAAGTATTAACTGCAATAATTACGTTAAAACATTAGAAAAGCATTTGTGTGGGACAGTTACAGTACAGTGTCAAATCTTACATCTTCAAACCAAGTGGGCCACGACCCACCAACGCTCAAATCTTTAAATTATTTTTAGTTATTTTTTTAAATATGTAATGTCAGAAAAAAAGCATATAAAAAGAATGTATGTAAAAGGAAACCTAAATACAAGTGAACAAATAAATAATTGATTTTCACCAGCTATTACTGTCTTTCTAAACCCATAAAAAGGAACTTAATCTACAAGAAGGTATGACTTGCCATGTGTAAGTGATTTACTTTCTCATGTAATTAATGATGCTTGGAAAATAAGCAAATTTGGTGTCAAAATCAAAGCAGGAGATGGAGTGACTGCCACTAACTGACATCTGTTGCAGACAATTACCATTAACTGTTCAATTTTAAGTGAGAAAATAATCTTGGAACTTGCCCTCATGCCTAGCATTAGTGGACTCCTGAGAGTGCATGTGAAAAGCATCCTACGGTATTTCACAGACATGACCTTAACTATCCCCATATGCATATTTAGATATATTTTATATAATTTTATACACATATATGCATGTATACACACACTTCATTTGGTTTCTGTGTTGTGTTACAGATCACAAGCAATGGTTTCCTGAATGGGCAAATAAACCTTTTAATAAGTGTACCTGTGCACGTTTTTTGTTTTTTTTAAGATAGCAGCACTAAGTCCATGCCATACTGTCCATCTGCTCAAAAGAATGCTACCCACAAAACAAGGAGAAATGTGGCACCGACTCCATACGCACAATGTGACAACCTTATCCCCTACAAAACACTGTAAAACCTGTGATATTTATGTTGGTAAGTTTGATCCACATCCCCTCACCTGGAAGGAAACAGCACTATCTGCGCTGTCTTGTCTTTCAATGTTTTATCATAAGAAGCTGGGTTCATGCTGGCATCAGTTATCTCACACTTAGCAGCAAGACATGCATGTTTGTTTTTCTAAGAAGTTTTTCAAAAGTGAAATGATTCCATAGCCTCAAATCCAATTGACGAACAGTAAAAAAAGGAAAAAAAAAAAAAAAAGGACTTTTTGCAGTTTACCAAGAACTTGACAACAGTGTACACTGCACAGTGTATTTTTATCTTTAATCACGAGAAGTTGAAGCTCCACCTTGCCACACAATGATTATACTTTGTCCTTCAAAAGGAAGTTACATTTCAATTTGATCCTGTATTTAGAAAAAAAAACCCACCAAAACAAAAAAAAACAACAAAAAAAACCAAAACAAAAAAACAACAACAAAAGAACCCAACCCAACCAAACCAACAAACAAAAAAACCCAAAAAACCTTTTCTGTGCATCCTTAAATGAAAGTCACTCACCCACTGGTAAACTGATGCAGTAGCATGTCCAATGTTAATATCAAAAGCTTGTGAAATGTTTTTAGGCAATCCTTTCTATCCAAAAAATATTAGGAATTTAAAAAAGAGTTCACATTACTAACCTTCATACAAAGGCTCAAGTGAAATTTTTTTTGCAGGTGTTTGTAGTAGACTAAATTGTGACGTTTTCAAAATATACAATGAAAGGGCACACAAGACTGGCAGTTTCTTTACTGAACATAGAAAATGTATAAAGTAGGATGTATGGAACAGATCAAAACTGCTAGACGATAAACCTGAGTTTATTTAATAAGACTAAACGCATTTTCTGACAACTGAATGAATTGACCTAAAAACATCTCCCCTAAGAACTTAGTGGTCCATTTAACCATTTGTTGAAAAATGTGAGAGAACTGCAGCTTTTACATTTCATACTGGATAGCCCAATTCCACATAGTGTTTACTGTTTTCTGTTAGATAGCATCACATTGCTTATATTATCCCCATTCAAGCCTTAAGTCGAGTTTTGTTTCAAAAATAAGTTGAAAGTGACACTAAAACATAAGAGGCCAAGAACTAGGACAGGTCTTTTTTAAAATTTTCTTCTGATCTGTATTAAGGTAAGAAACCTCAGTCAGCAAGATGAGCTCGATTTCACAGCAGAGCTAAGACTAAGAGGGTACTTTCTACCCTCTGCTGAGGCAGATAATGTTAGCTGTCTGTCTCAACACATGGTCAAATTTGAGAAAAAGAACCCTCTCTCTACAAGCAGAATTAGTTTTATTTTAACTGTTACAAAACTTAGTGACAGTAACACAAGGGAGTTGCTTTAGTTCAACTGACCTGCCCCAATCCTCACCTTTAAATCTAACAGATATAATAATTAAAGAAAAAAAACCAAAAACTTTCTGACGATAGAAAACATACAGTACTAAGAACTAATAGCTCAATGGAAGACTGAAAAGCAGCATTCATTTTTATTGTAATATGGAATAGACTAAAAACTAAAGGAAGTCTGATCTAAATTCTTAGTTGAAGGCAGATTTTGACATTCTATATAAATTTACAAAATAGGATGTATGGGTGAGATTTGGTTAATTTCAGAAGGCACCTCAAGGCTAAAAGGCTTTTATAAATCTATAATCCTTTCATTGATCAAAAATACAACATTTTATTGCTGCTATTCAAATAGCAAACAAAAAGCTTGTCTTGTTCTTCAGTCTAACAAGGAATCCTCCCCCATTAAGCAAGATTAAATTACAGAAAATATAGAATAAAACTGAAGATGTCACAACTTTAGAAATACAGTGACTTTCCTTGTGTGCTTTCAAGTCAGTGAAATAGTGAAAGAAGAGTCACTTTTTGCCTTTGTGATGTTAATGAACTATAGACCACGTCAGTCACTCTCCCCTGGGCACTGAAGTACCATTTCACTACAGCTGTGCAGTACTCTTAGGAATAGAATGTGAGAACACTCTGATGATTCCCACGAACAAGGAGAATTGGTGGCAGATCTTTAGAGAGAACTTCTAGCCAGGCCATGTACAGTGCACTGGAAACTGCTCCTTTCCGTGCCACGGGCAAGCTCCTGCAATCAGCAAGGAAACAACATTCACTGATCAGAAAAACCTGGCCAGGTGCAAGTCAGGCCATGATAAATGTGACTGATGATTCTAGAAAGAGCTGAATATTAAGTCAAATTTCCTAACTGTTTTAATTTATTTCTTCCCCTCACTCGGAATTCATGAGTTGAGAGTTTGTATCTTAAACATCTCAAGCCTTTACATCTATTTCCCCCTCACTTTTGGGCTGTTACCACCATTTAATATTAAGGCAGCGTCATGCAGAATTCTCCCCAGTTGAGGACATTCTCTTGAAAGAATCTTCAATATTTTAAAATATAGCAAGTAAGAGACCTACAATCTGCCTCTGCTTGTTTACACCAAAAGCATTTAGAAAAAAAAACCACGTGAGCAAGATAATTGACTTAACATTACCTTGAGAGATCTCCTAGAAAAGGAAATCAAAGAAAGGACTTAAAAAAGAGGGGAGTAACTGCATGAAGAAGTAGAAAGAATGTGTGAATCCTGAGCTGCACTACAGATGTGGAGGTGATCAACTGAGGTGTCATAATCAAAAGCACAACTCTAAAAAGGACATTATTTGTTTGGCAGAATAGTAGCTCTATACTTCTAATAAATAAATACAGTCAGCACTGAAATATTGAATATTTCTATCCTTCAATGCCAAGGCAAAGGCTTGTTCCCGATCCCTCTTTATGTTTATATTTCAAATTACAGCTCCATATCAATTAGGGCAACACCACAAATCCAAGTAATTTACTTACATGACAATTATGTTAGCTGTACTTGAATGCTCTTTCAGCAACTCATTTAGCCTAATCTGTCGGTAAGTCTGTAAATAAAAGGAAACTTTTTAGGAACAGCTTTTATTTCAAAATGACAATAAAGTTCATTTGTTAAAAAAAAAAAACCAACAAAAAAAATCCAGCTATGACCAATTGGAATGAGTAATTAATAAAAAGCAGGCATTTTCATCTCAGTGTGGAAACTTGTTCTCATTACCAAAAAACCTACAGTTGTAAGTCTGGGAAAAAAGAAAGCAGCAAGCTTAAAATGTCCAAGTAAGCCAAGTACTACCCTTTTACAGGATACCCTTTCCTCCTCTAAAGGAACACTTGGGAAGAAATATTTCTGGTATCTCTATAGTGCACAACAGCTTGGGAAAGATGTCAAACCTTTAACTGCTCCTTTGCACCACAAGGCGTTGTTTAGTTTTGGTGGTGTTTCTTAAAAATTATAGAAGCAAAACACATTATCTTGGTCCAAAAAAAAAAAAAAAAAAAAGGAAAAAAGAAAAAGAAAAAAAAGAGAGCGTTCCCAACACCTGGATATAGACTAAATTATTATAAACTGACCACTGAAATACTATAGGAAAGCAGACTGCCCCCTACTCATCCTCAAATGCAGAACCTTTTTGCTTTTGTGAACCATCTAAATGGTTTTAGATGCTCCTTTTTATCTGCTATTTACAAAAACTGCTATGGAAGAGAGAACAGCAAGAATGAACTCAGTGGTATGACAACCACAAGTGCAGTAGCAGAAAAAAAGTTTTAACTGACGTAACACTCTAAAGAAAACAGAACCTTTGTTTTGTAAAGCTCAAGCTCATTATCTGTTATCCTCCATGGTTCATCCTCCTTCATTTTATCTGCAACTTCTTGTTCTTTATCATCCTCGTGAAGTCTGAAGGGCTCTATCATTTCCTCAAAAGCTGCAATACTGGAAGGATTAAGTGAACAGACGTTAGAACAGAAATAAGTCTTTATGTCAAAAATTACTTCCAAGGTATCAGGAAGTAAGTTTTGTTCTACTACATGAAAATAAACTGAAGTTTTTTGCCCTGCCTGCTGCACTTAGAACATCAAATCAGCTCTTTGCATATGCAGACATTGTGATTCAGCAAACAATTCACCATACAATTAAATTAAATTAAATTTTACTCAGTTCCAAAATTTCACTCTGATTTTAAAATCAGTACTAACCTAAAGAAAATGTTCAGTAACTAGGAGCAGCTTCTTCAGAACTAACTTTGATGGGGGAGGTTACATATTACACCAAAACCAGCTATCAAGTCTCATGCTATTGCTATTAGGATTCTGGCTTTGATTTTTTTTTTCTTTTTTGCTTCTTTTATCTCTTTCCAATACAGTCCTGGAGCCACATTCAAATGGAAAAACTCAGACATCTTACACAGTCTTCCTCTCACACTTGTTAGAACATGAATACTTTGAATTTACTAGAACTTTAGAGCAAGAATTTCAGAGTATAACCTGAAGATCAAGGCTGAATTAATTTCTGCTAGAAAAAACAGCTCATATTACTCTGCTTTTCTACCTACATTTCCTCCAGGAAATGCCTACATTACTAACAAAACAATCTTTGCATCTACCCTTGGTGGTCTTTACTGTACAATGACTTCACCTTAATCAAATGAAAGAAAATAAATATGATTTGCTGGTTTTTGGCTGAGCTAAAAGGAGATCTACTAACAATATTATATTATTATACAGCACAGAAGATGCTCAAAACAAATCATCTTCCACTTGGTTTTCAGCTGTAATTAATACCTAAATGGCATTTAGAAATATTTTGCATATACTGTGGGGATGTATCCACAGAGTTAGAAAAAAATGCTCTCAGAAGAAACAATTCATGGATCACTTCTATTAAATAAAAATAATTATGTGTGATTCTGCAGTCTCAACAGTGATGTATAAATGAGTGCTACTCCATCAGAGTTTACACCTTTCACAGCTACGCACCCAAGAGCACCAGAGTGCCTGCAGTACTTTGTTTTACTCTGTTTCAGTTGCTCAAAGTTTCCTACACATTTAAGAAAGAACTATTAAAAAAGGGTATAAAAGAACTCATATTAACATTTAGCATTTAAGCAAATTCTAGAGTAACACTTCTCAATTTACACGGCATACTTTCAGATAAATGCATGCCCATATAAAAGATAATTTTACAACTTCAGCATACTCAAGAAGGCCTGAAGGGAAAGGAGGATAATGGGAAAAGAGGGTATTTTTAGATCATCCACATTCTGTTATAAATTTGTGCTGAAAGCTATCTACAATTAAGGTTCTTTTGAACTTGAGAGTAAGAAATCTCCTAAGTATGATCATTCCTGTGTACATTAACGGTCCAAGCAATTTAAAAAGAAAAAAAAGAAAAAAAAAAAACAAAACCGCACATCAGGCTATTTCCAGACCAAGTTTTGTTACATTAAACTAAGACTTTACGAGATTCAGATCATTTAAGTTTTGGTGAACATCTTTCCTCTTAAAGAAGATTGCTCCAGACAACTCCGATTTTTTTCCAAACTTCATTTTTTTGAATTTAATATTACAGAGTAAGGGCCAGAGATTAAAAAAAATACAGATTTATATATTCTTGGACATAGGAGTTACTGTTAATTCATTTCCTGCATTTTTGTGAAATGCTTGATGTCACAGGAACTTCTGTAGGAAAGAATGAGGTGTCCTAAATGAATGACTGACATCACAAATTCAATGAACAAACAAGATGTGTTTCAAGACTTACTTTTCTTTCTTTGGCTTAGTATTAATATCCCCAAGAACCATAATATCTGAGAAGTCTATCCGAAATTTGCTGAGCAAAGTAGCCATCCTGTATCAGAAAAACAAGCCTTTATATGTGATCATAGTTTTAATTATCTCACAGAGTAAACAGATGGATGTTTGTTAATAAAACAGAGCGGTTTAAGAAACAGAAAAAAGGCATCCTAAATGTAACAAGGAAAAAAACCAAACTGACTTGGCATATAACTATATATCAACATGCTTTTGGAAAATAAACCCAAAATAAAAGAAGTGCTCTGCCTTAAAGACAATCTCAGAAAATACTTGAAAAAGAAAATGCAAGTGTCATACAGTATTGCAGAAAAATTAGTTTGAGGTTACTCATTCAAAAACAATCTGGGAGACATGAAACCTTTTATGAGAAAGGCAATAGAATATGATTACACCTCAAGTGAAGAACAACTGATATAAGGCAAATAGGAAGAGAAAATAATCCAATGTGTAACATGCTCTATTAGCATTTGAAATGGAATTTTTAAGGCAAACTCACGCTCTTCTGTCATGATCAATCCTGTTTATTTTTCCACCAATGAACACCCTGATCTTGCACTCTTTCCACTTCTTCTTGGTTGTAATAAGGTAAGGTATCAACAGTGTCAGACCTGTGTTTAGAACAGAATTTGAGAAAGATTAAGAAAACTGCACTTTGTTAAATAGTACAGACTTAAAACTAATTGGTTAACATATCTATTAAGAACGAATCCAAAATTATTCCAATAAATTCTTTTATCAACATTTAAAGCTTTGTAAATTTTAAAGCACATTACCTCCATCATCAAAGAGCCACCAGACATCAATATTGCTCTTGCCTTGTTTCTTCTGGAACTGAGAACTGGCATCAAGAAGTCTTTGGTCAGCCAGGTTTAAAGGAGATGAGCTCTTTGAATCTGGGAAAAACGTATGGTATAATTTTGGTTTTGAAGTGTTTTGCTTAATCACTTTGAAAATCATCAAATGCAACTCTTTAATATTTCGTGACATACCTACTTTTGAATTAAGAATTCTCCTTTTTGCCCCCCAACCCAACTCCAAATTTTGATTGACTGGCTATAGGCTGAACTGCCTGTACTCAGGGAGTCTGGAGACTCTGAATTTCAGCAGCTGAAGTCATTTAGCAGGCATCTGAGAAACAAAGGATGTGTGAGGTCTTTAGACAGGGATTTGCCTGGACAATTCAATAACTTTGCTCCAGAGCTTTAGGCCATGCACTGCTGCTACTTCTTTGCAAATGACATGATTTCCCTAAAAATATATATATAACTAATTTTACAAGTAAATACAATGTCCTAAGCAATTCTTTCCTTAAATCCAGTTTTCTTTAAGCATGTGGTGAAATAAGAGCTGCTCATGCATTTTGGGTCCTACCTTCTACAACAAGTACTGTTTTGCATAACAAAGTTACTTGTTTTGTTGAGAACAAGACAATAATGGGCATTCTCAATCAGAATAATACAGGTAATTTTTTTTTAACTGTAGGAAAAAACCTTAACCTCTTAATTAAAACTTTGGTCTGAACAAGAGCCAGGAGTCTGACATTCATCTCTGTCCCTATTTTATGAGGAATTTTTTAAATTTAGAGCACATCTGTGACTGATTTACATTAATATACTACTTTATTGCATACTGGGACTTCTTCCAAACTGCCATCTTGTGCTTCAAGATGTAATCTCACTTTCCATTATTAAAACACAAAAGCTTCTAGCTGCTGAAATTGAAGAAAATGTCAAAACAGTTCAGATGAATTGTAGTTAAGGCAAAAGTATCTGATTAAATCAGAACAAGTGTGAAATAAACCAGGAAGTGAAAACTGCTCAGGTAACGTCTCAAAATGTTGATCTGAGCAGCTACTTTGCATTATTTCACATGTTCATCTCACTGAGTACCCTTAATTTCCAGGGTATTGAATAATTCCAAACAACAGTGCAACAACTATGGCTTTAGAAGCTACACCGAGCAAACTGACAGACCAGGTCCACTACTCCATCAGATGGTATTTCCTGAACCAAGCAAGGACCCCAACAGAAAAAGCAGAAAGCTCCTGAACACATTTCAAACATTACTTTAAGAGAAAAGTTTTTGTTTGTTTGTTTTTGGTTTTTTTCAATGCCAGCGTTTATGCACAATCCTTTCTCAGCAGCAACTTCTTCTGGGAATTTCCACAATGTTGCCTATTTTTTTTTCCATGGACTAATCCCTAAGGATGAAGCACATTCTAAAGCAGATATGAAGTAACAAATAAACATTGCATGGTTGGTATTTTCCTCTCTGGTACTTAGGTGTAGAAAGAATTACAAAAAGAAAACTGAAATTAACAATGTGAAAGAATGATTTAACACAAAAAGGTGGAAAATGCCTGCCTTTATTCAACAGTGGTTGTGTTGGAGTCTTTCCATCCTCGTCCTCCTCTGGAAGGTTTTTAAAGATACAAAATAAAAAGGTTAATTTCCTTTGTGACATTAATGAAAACAATACAAATGTAAATTAAAAAAAAGATATTAGAAAATAAAGATGTGAAATGAAGCAGATTTCGACACAGAGAAAAGCACACAAACACAGTCTACCAAACCACAGGATTCATTTGTACTTTAAAAAAAAAAAAATATATACACCTTCATTACCACCTATTAAGGCTTCTGCTTTGCAAGAAAAGAGTAAAATTGCTTACAGTCAAGTCAAAGAATCCTGAATAATTTGCGTCTATTAACATGCATACTATTTTAGTCTGAGGTGAAAAAACTTTCATATATTTAGGAACCTTCTAATTACTCATAATATACAAATGTGGGGCACGACCCTGAAGCACTTCTTAATGTCTCTCAAACTCAATAATAAAGAAAATCCATTTTAAGTCATTGCCTACCACCTGTTTTATTTAGGGGACTAGAAACAAATATTTATTTCACAGACTGGTAAGCTCCAAACCAAAGTATTAAAGTGATTACACATCACTGTCTATAAAAGCCTGACACTTCCATTCCACAGACACAAAAATTGCCTAAACAACCCCTGGGCAAAGAGAGAGATGGACTGAGGAGAGAATGAAAGAGAAAGAGTGAGAAGTCAGGTTTCATTGTTAACTGGCAGTTACCTTTGCGTGGAGTGGGAGTTCTTTCACTGGATGAGGGAGCAAAAGCTATGGAAGTGTCTGTCTCAGACTTCTTGCTATAATCCACTTTTACTATGACATCCTTGGTGCACGGAGACTTCTCTTGGGATGATAGCAAATCTTTGAGAAAGCAAAAAAACCATTAGAAACCACTGAATTGTTACACATTGTTTCAACAGAGGTATGTGACTACACTGTGCTATTCATAATAAGAGTGTCCTGAAACTGTTACACCATGGCAAAGAGGGCAGGCAGGGGAGAACCAACACAAAAGTATTCTATGAACTTCTTCAGAGCACAAAGAGGCTCTTCCTTTTGAGCAGAGCTGTAATTTTCTGTTTCTTTCCCAGGTTCTGGTTGCTCCTTGCATTCCAAGAGTCTAAAAACAAAGCTAGATAATACTGTGGAAGTACAACTAGAAGAGGAAAAAAGAAAAAAAATCACTTCGTGAAATGTTTTCTGTTTCTACTTTTAACTCCAAGAGGAAGATAAGCCTCAGACAAGGCACAGACCAAGTGTGTTTGTCTCACTGCCAAGTCTTTTTTCCAGGTTTGGCCTTTGTGGAGCAGCTGTCAGAGCTGAAGCAAACTCACAGTGCCCAGTGGGTACCAAGAATCTTCTGACACTTTGGTGTGACATTCCCAGTTTTGTCAGCAGTGTTGTTTCCACCCTGCAGGTTCAACTGCTCGCCATTTCTCCCACTCCTCTGCCCTCCTGCACACGGTGACAACCTCCCTGACTCTCTCCAAATACTAAAACATTCTTTTTTCCCAGTGAAGGAGCAAATCTCCCTCTCTTTTGGGAGATGCCCCTCCTTGTGTGATTCCTCCTCATGGTAGCAGCAGCATATGGAGCAAACCACAAACCAATTACACATTACCAAATCAGGGGACAGCTGCACCAAAGCTCACAGGTTTGGAATTTAACTAAAATTACACCATTCTACTTAAGAACACTGTTGACAAAGCATAACCAAGTCTTACACCTTTCCAAATTTGAGGCAGACTACCCAGAGTCTCTAAACTGTGTAGGGGTTGGCAAACCACACACCAAACTCAATTGCATTCCTCTGCACTGTGCAGTATTTGTTGTGACTTTCACAATTTCCAGGCTTCAGCCCCACATACTTGATGCCAACTTGCCAGCACCACTAATTGGTTTCAGCAAAGTAGAAGATCTTCTGGAAGCAGCTGTATACAATTTGCAAACACAGAAAGGTGCTCTGCTGCTGATCGTGGGTTACCATCTTACAGTTCAGACTGACTAATTTTAGTGAATTTTACTGTACCAGAACAGTGGTGTTTCACTGATTTTGTCTCACTGAGTTTTCATTTAATATTTTGAGAACGCAGCTGTAAAAAGGGAATTAGAATAGCAATTCACCAGATGGAACAAAGTAAGTCATACCTTGGCCCTGAAGGTGAGAAATGTCCAGACCCTCCTTGAGGCGAATGACAACTACACCATACTGAACGTCAAAGGCATCACTAAACAAAAGGGACAAAATTAAAATATTTTACTTTTTTTTCTCACATTTTTCTTTTCCAAAGGAAAAATGCACCCTCCCTAAACAAATTCCAGTGATTAAGCACTGCCACTGGAAGTCCCCAGTTATAAATTTGCATTGCATTTCAGTTTCAAGTACAAAACATTAACTGCATCTCTAAACTGAACATCATGTTTGGAAAAATAATGTCTAGAATGGATTAGGATATACATAGAAATGGATATGGATAGGAATGTATACCTATTCCTTCTCCTCCCTCTCTCCACTATGTAAACAGTGATTAAATAAAAGCAACATGAATAGGTCAGTCAAGTTCTGCACAGATATATAATACACCAAGAAATATAATTTTTTATCTCCCTCCATCAAAACGGGGATTTGAGTAGATCTTTTTGATCTGAGAACTAAAGACTTCTGACCTTCCAAAACCTTTGGGTATTAAAAACACCTATGATTATGTAATTTAGTATCCAATTGGCTGTAAGTTAGCTATAATGTACCTAGTCCCATTACAACCTATAAAGCTGGAACTCACTCTATTCAAAACTAAGGAGGCAAAACTTCATTTCTGTGTAAAAGAGTAAAAACCCTGAATAAATTGTTGAGTAAAAGTGCAATAAAATTAGTAACAACCCCACCCCCAAGATATAAAACAGGAAAAACATGAACTAAACCATATCATACAGTTTGCATTAGTCATTAATCACCATCCTTTACAAATAAATACATCATTCATTACGAACAACCATAAATCAGAGAACTCCCTCCCATATCATTTCCACAGACAGAAATTTCTCTAGATTTTTCTAATTAAACACTTCCCTTTTTAAGTAGTAAGGTGTGATTAGAAATGTTTGAAGTATCAATGCATTCTGTAATAAGTGCAAGAAAAATTGAGGTTGATTTAAGATTTGTCTATTAGTGAACATTTTAATTTCATTACTTAATGTGTTAGATCTGTAGAGATTAGATGTGTTTCTACTGTGTGCTTCAGAAACTTTTAGTTTTCCAGAAATACATTTGACCTGCAGTTATTACCTCCTGAGGTTTCTTTAGGGATGTGGAGAACCACATGACTTGCTGACCTTGACAGATCTTCCTGCAAAAGCCATCCCAAAATAAAATAGGAAAAAAAGAAAAACTAGCCAACGTGTTTCCTTATTTTTCCACTGTATTTGGTGCCCCAGCTTTTTTCTTGAAGACCTGGGTGAGATGACTTTTTTTGTCCTTTTCTGGTATCTGCCTGTAAAACCCCATCCTCTCTCTCTTAAAAGCACAGCAAGTGAGAAATATAAAGCATAAAGGAAGTGAGTTAAGCAGCACTTCAGCTGCACACAAAAACCTGAGTGTAAGTAAAATAAGCATTTTTTTTTCTCTTAAGTCTTTGGGTAGCAGCACAAGTCACTCTATTAAATTTTTCAGCCACAACTGGTTTGCCTTTCAGTACTGTCAAGTTATTCTGGGATTTCTTTTCTATTATCCTGTCTGTATTACCCTGGGTGTCAGTGCTGTGTGTCTTGTGCGTAAAGTATTTC
Organism: Grantiella picta; assembly: GCA_013397955.1. Classification (NCBI taxonomy): domain Eukaryota; kingdom Metazoa; phylum Chordata; class Aves; order Passeriformes; family Meliphagidae; genus Grantiella; species Grantiella picta. The sequence goes on along the minus strand of VZRM01002257.1, from coordinate 104,615 downwards.
TTCTCCCCTTCAGACAGCAGCTCCCAAACCTCAGACCTCTGCCATGACTCTTTCTAGATACAGAAAGTTATTATGCAGATTTCTAACCTGCCTGAACTATAAGATTTACTTATTCATTTCCGTATCAGGGAAAAAACAGAAGCATTGAAGGCTGTTGAAAGGAAAATCTAGGTCTACCTGAAATAGACTTCACTTAACTAAGGTCTTTCTTTACTTACAACCAGGCATACTGAAATGGAACATAGCAACTAAAACTCTGCATTTTCTACTTACTGGAATAAATTGATATAGGTTTCAACATCTCTCATATCACCTTGTCTCCAGTTTTTCTTAAATCCAACAACAAGGGTGTTAGGTCTCATTCTACCCAAACCAGCAGCCTAAGAAGAACAACAAGTATTTTATAAAATAACATGTTACTGACACAGCTAAAGGTTCTATTTTCTGCTTAAGAGAATAATAAAGTACTTTTCATCAAAGCTTTAAGATAATTTTGCAAAAGGAAGAGATTTCAATTTTGATGTGCATCTTGACCCCTTACATTTTTCTTTTTTTTTAAATACCTGCATTAAGTACTGCCCTCCATCCCTCAAGTCGTCTGCATGCACTGGTGCATAGAAAGCTTTCATCTTGTTTTTAATTAGCCAGCGCTGATACTTGGCCAAATCAGTTGACAACTCCTTCATGGCTTGCCTCCGAGGACCCTTTCAAAAAAAGGAAATAGTAAGAGGAGAGGGAACGAGAATTATGAATATGAGTAGTGGGAATAAAACAGCCCCTGCCAATATTTTAATGTCACTGCTAGAAAAGAATTCAAACTTGGAGAACCTCAAAACATGCTTGCACACTTCAAAAACACCCCAAACCACAAAATACCAGGCATTATCGGCAGCAAAGACCGAAAAACTTTTACCATTTTCAGGAAGAGGGTTGCTCAAACTTTAGCAATCTTGCTCCTGCAGAGCACAACCCTCTTCCCCAGGGGGTGGCACAAGTTTGTCCTCCAAAGCATAACATAATTTTAAAAGAAAAGGGCTTTATAAAGAAATATACAGATGTCGGATGACTTAACATTACACTTTATGGGAGTATTTGTATCCTGCAGTCAAAGTCACCTCTTCTTTAAATACTTCCTTTATATTATTTCTGTTGGGGTGAATCTTTTATGCTCCTCCTAGACATCAAAATGCACAATACAGGACGAGGTATCATCAAGAACACAGAAGCCCAGTTTTTGCAAAAGGACACAGATTCTGACCAAATGGTCAAAACTATTGAAGAATAAGGTAGTGTTGTTCTTCTTTTAAAAAAGTAATTTCAAATACGGAAAGGATATGCTCCCAAAAAATATCTGGAGTTTTTCCTACAAGAAGGATGACACCTCCTTATTCTTTTCTGTATAGCCCTACTTTCCAAAGGCAGTTATTACATCTGTGACATTTTGTCTCCCTAGCATTACTCAGTGTCTGTCCTTTCACATTCACTGAAACATTATGAAGTTTATACAGACAGCAATTAAAAGTTTCTAAAAATAAAATATCTGTATGTGGGCTGCATTAACTTGATTTGCTCTCACCTGTTCATTAGATCAGAAGCAAGTCATATTTAACAAGTGTAGCAAATTTAAACACATTTAAGAGTAATCAATGTTTTTATTCAAAGTCTTTCAGGGGTGTCACCTGCAAACCTGCTGAGGGTGGCCCCAATCTCCCTGTCCATGTCACTGATGAAGGTGCTGAAGAGAACCAGTGCCAGGACACAGCCTTGAGGGACACCACTTGTCACCAGCCTCCAGCTGGACACGGAGCCATTGACCACAACTCTCCGGCTGTGTCCATCCAGCCAGCTCCTCATCCAGGGAATCACACACCCTTCAAATCCATGTCTCTACAATCTGGAGATATGGATGTCAACGTGGGACTGTGCTGAAGGCCTGGCAGAAGTCTGGGTAGGTGACATGTGTCAGTCCTAGATGACATCTCTGTCACACAATTGCTTAAATGTTCTTAGTGATGTGACAGAAGTTTGGCCTTAAGATATGATGCAAAACTGCACAATCTCCATGTGTTAAAATGCATTTCCCAGTGTTTATCAGAGATGCCACAGCCTCTCTGTAGCTAAATGAAGTTTTGGTACAGATCACTGTATGACAGCCACCCTGCATCTCAATCAGCACAACTCACGACAAGCTGACTCTGAAGAGAAATTGCTTGAAAATTGCTTCCTTCCTACCATCACAAAACCACTCTTTAGGTCTGTCACAGAAGACACTAAGTAGTGAGAACTGTTAAAATCATGTCCTTGCAGAACCACCCCCACACAGCCCCCTCTGCAAAAACATCCTCACTTGATATTCTGACAAAAAACCCCAGGGACACTTAGCTAAGTATTATTAGGGGCCAGCCAGAAAGGGAAGAGGAAACACCTGAGAACTAAATGAATCTGATAAATGAAGAAATAAAAAGCTACTTAGAAGGCTAAAAGCAAATTTTAGCTATTGGCTAAACTGCTATTGACTTCCCTGCTCAAGGTTTCTCTTCTCATAGGCTTTGTAAGAACTCTACATGAGAATCAATCTCCCACTGTTCACTTAGAAGTAAAAGGTCCCTCAGCATTTAAGCATCAAATGATCAAAGGTACTGACTTTTTACAAATTTTTCCCCTGTAGAACATATAACTGGAATAGTGATGACCTACACATTAGCAAAACTTACCAATAAATCTCTTTTTGCACTTCTTAATGTCTAATGATGCTTTTATAAAAAAAAACAAAAACACCCAAACAAATAAAGAACACAAAACTTAAGCATGAACCAGAGACAAAAAGCAAATAGGTTAAAAAACCCAAACCAAACCCCAAAGCAAACAGAATAAAAACACCACCAAGGTAACTTAATAATGACATGACAGAACACACTTACCATATGTACATGGCCACAAATCATCAAGCCCACGTTCTTGGTGAAAGCATGGACAAGGTGAAGCAAAGCTGGACGTGCATTTGGAGCACCTGTCATAATTAAGCACTGAGGTCTAGAATTATGAGGGAAAAAAAGATTGGAATTGGAATTAATCTGGAGGTCTGTTTTTTTTTAACTGAGAAGTTTCTTCCAAATACTAGCCATAACAACAAAATCATCACTTCAAATGTAATAACCTCATCCACTTTTATAAGACTATGTTAAATTAAGAAAATATCAACTGTTACCCAACTGTCAGCAGATCTATGACTAATTGCATAAAAATTTAGTAATCCCATTAAATCTGAATAGTTACACATTTAGAAAGTTCAAGGAAATATTTTAGACAAGACTACATCAGAGAGATTAAGTTTTTCCTCCCCATTGGTAAGTCACATCCCTTGCACTTTGTAGCTTAGATTCTTCTGAATCCCACAGAAATACTGGAATCATATGCTCATTTTTACATAACTTTCCTTCAGAAGGCAGAGCGAACATAGTGCAAGTAAGTTAAAGGCAACTTTTTAACCACTTTTAAAAGAGGAAGTGTCCAAACTTCAGAACTTATTTTAGGTGGTAAGCTTTTTCATATCATACAAATCACCAGACGTAATGTCTCAGTCTCTTTAGCCGCTCTATTTAATTTTCAATGTTGGAACCACAGAATAAAATCAGAGCCATTTAGGCTGAAAAAGACACTGAAGATCATTGAGTCTAACCATACACTTAACAGTACTAATTCCATCACTAAACCATGTCCCTAAGTGTCATGTCTACACACCTTTTAAATACCTCTGGGATGGTGATTCAACCACCTCCCCAGGCAGCTCCTTACAACCCTTTGGGTGAAGGAATTTTTTGTGATATCAAATCTAAAGCTCCCTTGGCACAGCCTGAGGCTGTTCCCTCTTCTGCTGTCCCTGTTCCCTGGAGCACAGCCTGACCCCCCGGCTGTCCCCTCCTGTCAGGAGCTGTGCAGAGCCACAAGGTCCCCCTGAGCCTCCTTTGCTCCAGGCTGAGCTCCTTTCCCAGCTCCCTCAGCAGCTCCTGGTGCTCCACACCCTTCCCAGCTCCGTTCCCTTCTCTGGACACACTCCAGCCCCTCCATTTTTTTCCTGTTGATGATGCAGCTTGATCTAATAGGCAATACAACACTTGTAAATAAATCAGGGATTTTAATGGCACCTTATGACTTCAGAACAAAGAGCTGCCTCCTAATTAAACCTCCAATTTTGTGGTTTGCACCTACAGCCAGCTTTTCTTTTTTCTAGTCTGGAAGTGGAAAGCCCATCAATACTCATATTGCTACATATGTAATTTAGTTTCACAGTCACATTCCTTGACGCTCTGCGGGTATCTATCCCAACTGATTGAGACATCCTATTTCAACTCTCTGTACATATGCAATATAGATATTATATCTTGTACTTCTGCGGGGAAATTTAATCCTTTCCAGGAGAGCCCAGGGGTAAGAACCGGAGTATTTTCCCAACTGACAGGAAATGCCATAGATGCTTTCTTTGAAAACTGTGCTGCTGCCAGGCTCTTCATAACTTCAGACGCTGGCACCTGTACCAGGAATCCCACTCAAACTGTAATTCCATTTATTTGGCTGAATCACAGGAGAGGAACATGGACTAAATGGAAACCTTGACAGCAGACCTCATGACAGCAGCTTAGTGAACACAGAATTTCCTGTCTTTAAGTGCTACCTGAAGTTTTTCACGTGATCTTCCACTCCTGAGAGCCGAATGGAATGCTGCAGGGCATTCAGGTAAGTCAAGGCTTGAGTTGAGGATCCCCAGTTCACATCTGTTGAAAGATTTGAGGTTCCAATGTGTTACTGACTGTTGTCCATTGTAAAACTATATGTAAAACTGTATGATCAAAAAATGAATGCTGGATACCAACTGAAAACACAGATTTAAGCTACCCCTTGATATCTTTTATACAATACTAGTAAAAAAAACCCTTACAGCTAAATAGGCAATTATATTTAAAGATAGTATTTCTGTACAAGTTTTAGGTAAAAAAACTGTCGTTTTTTATCACCACATTTCAAAGACCACAACAACTCAAAGAATACTAGTTGAGAAAAAATGCTGCCATTTATATCATGGCAAAGAAAAAACTAAATCTCAAAACACTGCCTTAACAAAGTCAGATACTTTCAGTGAAAAACTACTAGACTAAGCAGATCCTTTCAGATTTTTATGAGGAAAAGAAAGACACCATTATCATCTCTTTTTGCTCCCATACACAACTCTTGATAGCTACAATGAATTTACCATTTTCCATATGCACCTTTTCCTCCAATTTTCATTCCAGACACACTGGTGCCTAAGTGGCATCTTCATAATTTGCATTTTTTGCAAGTGAGGAGGAGAGGGAACAGCAGTGACTATGCAGGCAAAATTCCATTTAATTACAATTAAACAGCCTGAAACAGAAGTTTAAACTAGCTGTCCAAACAGGAAGAAGCTGCTGGGGTTTTTCCCTACCAAGGCCATCTCTTTTTCCCTCCTACAAACCTCCTTCCCCCCTCCACAACCAAAAGAAGCCCCGGTACATACCTGGCTTCTTGTAAGTGACATAGATGTAAAGCCCAAGGACTATGACATAGGTCAGCAGTGCTGCCCACCAGTTAATGACAAACATCACAATGCAGCACAGAATAGCTCCAACAAGAGAAATCCACATATTGTAGTATTTGAAAGCAGGGCGCCAACCTAGTCAAAATATAATTTTGAGGACCGAAGAGAGGGGAGAAATTAATTTAAACAACTACAAGAGAAGGAAGGCACTGTTTCTTGTTCCCTTCCCTAGTATTCCACAACCATTTCATGTGAATGGGTGAGTTTCAGTGATTACTTCAGAGTATTTCAGTACAAAATGCAGACTGGCACACTTATGCTTTCCATTTTCCAACATCTTTCAAATGAATTTGCATCTTTCTCACACAGATATGTAAATGCTCCTAATTTTGCCCCCTAAAAGCACAGCTCAAAAGGAAAGTTTCAGGATGCCTGTGCCAGTATGCATATTGAATCTGGCTACAGGAACTTTTGGCAATAGCTTGGCAGACATTTGATTTTTGCTTTCCAAGGCAGTATAACATGAATCATCATCTCATACCTCAGTTTCTTATATAATGCTGTTTTCAGCTGTGCATTTTTACTACTTTCACATGAAATTTTCACTATGTGAAAAGCAAAAGGACAGGTATATCCAAGAAGAACTCAGGTAAGTCAAAGTACTGGACACTGCTACTGTTTTACATCCTTATTGCCATCCTTATTTTGGTTTATCCAAAATCAGGTATATATACATGCACACCCCCACTAACATATCCAAGATTAAGTGTTATTAAACAGAGTTATTAAATATAAAGTTAGAACTGTTCTGCAAACTGTTATGCCCATCCTCTGACAAGAAAAAAGATGAATCTACCAGTTCAGTAACTAAAAAAGCTTTTCAGGGAGTTATTTCAGCAGCACTGCACGTGGACTGGGTATGATGTACATCTGTTCTGCAAGTACCAGGCTTTGGCTCATTCCTGTAGTTTAACCAACCTCCCACACTAAAGACTACAAAAATGTGGCAATACCACCAGCAATTCTTGTTTCTTCTGGACTGGAAGATGAAACACAGTCACAGAACTGATGACAACAAAAGGGTGGTTTGCCAACACCAGATACTGAATTAGCAAGAAAGCTTTCTTCCAGAGTTTCTGACTAAACTCTGAGTTACCTTGTGTTCCCTCAGCAAAGATGACAAAATTAGTAGCTCTCAAGCCCAACTGAATTACCCAGTTCTTCAAATTCCAGAAGATTCAAGTGTACAACATATTAAGCTTTTATGATAATTAACTGTGTATTTAATAATTATAGTAAACCTTAATTTGTATTAATGCCTTTTAAATTGCATTTATGCATAAAGGAATTGCAAGGCTAAACTCCCACCCCTAAAATGTAGTTCCTACCTGGAGATTTTGCAAGAGAAGCATGGAATACAGAGAAGTTAATCAAGGCATATGAGGCCAAGAAGAAATTAGAAATAATTGGAGCAATGACATTCAGTTCGGCTGTAAAATGAATAAAAAAAAGCAGGTTGTTATCAAAGGTATCATCCAACGACTTTGCAGATTACAGAGTACAAATTCTGCAATGAAGAACCTTATTTTCTGATACACTCTAAGGAGATGCAGTTTACCCCTTCTGTTAACAGACAGAACTTTATACCAACAATCTCTTATTATCTTCCAACAGCAAGGAAGTGTTTCAGTTTCAAAAAATAAAAAAACCACATTTTCTCAAAATGGAGAAAATTTAATTCCCAGCAGGGTCTGGATCAAGCAGTGAACCAATACGGTGGGTTCTGAAGAATGCCTGAACAATTATTTCAGACCAACACCATCAGAACAATGATGCTTACATCCTCTTTAGAGAAGGGAAAACCTGATGCTCTCCTTTCCTTGAGGCAGCATGCTACAAAACATCTGTATGTGTACTCTCACCATCAAAAAAAACAACAAAAAAAAAAGCAATCAAAATGCAGAACGTGCCATGCTAGTCTGCAAGTTTCTAGTTGCTGCAATCAAGCTTTAAGTCAGCATGGCTCAATAGGGACCCCATGGGTGTATCTCTGCCTCAAGCAGATGTGGAGGAAGGAGGGCAGAGCAAACTGGGAAAAGAATTTTAAAGCACTGGCACAGGACTCACGGATGGACACAGCACAATTAGTTTGCCACCTACACAGACTACATGTAAATAATTATATCTAGCTTGTCTTCACATTCAGCAGCAGCAATATCAATACTCATCTCTGCTGTTTGCAAATTACACAGAGAAACACACTTTAAATAATATTACTCATGCAAATTTGTATTTTACTGAAGCTGTTTGTCATTATTAAAAATCTGAAATACACTTCCATATTTACAAGACGTTAACACCTCTCTTCCTCAAGCAAAGGATGTATTTTTATTGATTGATAGTACCTAAAGACAGATACCTGTGGTTAGAAAGAGAAGTGCAGTTAAAATTTACTGCAGTTCTTGATAGTTATATCTAGAAGAAAGTAAGCCTCAAAATAACTGGATTTAGAAGGCTGGCTTAGAATTAAGCTGTGCTTTAGATCTCTAGGACCTTGTCATCAAGCCCACAGCATGGATTGGAATGCTCCCTAAAGGACTAAAGGGGATTGAGATTTACTAAAATTTCAAACTAACCAATTAGTATGAATCCAAGAGCAATTAAAAATGTTAGAATATATCCTCTCAGTGGTTCATTGTTCTTCCCATAGCCTTTAGCAAACATCTGAAATCCTGGATAAATGCTGTCCTTGCACAAAGCCTAAGGAAAAAAAAAAATGAAGAGTCAGCATGCATTTTTCTTCATGCCATCTGCCATTGCATACTATCTTTCTGAACACTTCCTGATAGTTTATAACTATCATGGACTAATTGTATTTTCAGATGTCTTTGCATCTTGGCATTTTGCATTTCCACTATTCTATTCCTCAGTAATGTCTAGCTGCAAGCAGCAGCTTTGCTCTTCTGTAAGTAACTGACCAGTGTCTTACAACCACAAAAAGTCTTTCTTTAGAGACTACATTTTCTCTGGAAGTGGAAGGTTTGCCCCACTACACACACAAGTTCTCTGCATCAATACATCCCACTCCCCACTGAAATTTTTTTAACCCAATTAAAAGCAAGGAGATTCAATAGTTAAAAAGTAGGTAGAGCAAAACACACTCAGGAACATCAAGGAACAGGAACAAACTGTTCTCCCATTCTAAACAACAGGTAAATATTAGAACAATCTACTGATGGCAAGTGATATGGATCATGATGGCAGTATGACAGAGTCCTATTCCAAAAATGAGTCAAAATTAATTATGCTTTTAAATATTATGGTTTTCTTCCCTTACTTACCTGGAAGATCTTAGGGGCACTCACGAGAGATGCTAATGCAGATGACAGGGTGGCTGAAAAAATACCTGCAGAAATCAGTGGTGCAAATCCCGATACCATGCTCATCACCTGAAAGCAAAAGTATTTTCTTTCTAAATGTGTGAAAAAGTACACAACACAAACAGATGGCACCAATAACTACACAAACAGAAAAAAGGGATACTGTGCACTTTTCACTTAAAAGCTGTCTGAATATCCTGCACATCATTCATATAAATGAATGAATTAGAAACAAATCAGGGGATATAAATGCATCCTGATTTCAGGACAAGAGATGGTGGCTTTTCACACAATATATTAGCCAGCCTCATAATTCTAAGTTCATATAATTAAGGGCAAAAGTCTTCATGGGCTCATAGAAGGACTAAAAATAAGTAATGGAAGAAAAGAACACTGGAATTTATTACATAATTCAACTAGCCTATGTTGGCTACCATGGTCTCAGAAAGCCCAAGTGATAAAACAAATTAAATTGGGCAATATCTTTGGAAAGTTGATTGTCTTTTTTCAGAATCTCCATCATTTTAAGTTAGATTTTTTTCCCATTCAAAACCACAAGGTCAAGGCAAGTGTGTTTCCTTATCCCCCCAAGATCAAATACCAGCACGCCTTTGTAACCTCAGTGACAGAAATCAAATAAGCAATCCTTGGTAAACTGCATGTGTAACAAGCTTGTACCTTCCAGTACTTCAAGAGGCATTACAAAAAGGAGGGAAGCTTATAAAAAGTGAGTGACACCCCTATCCACGGCATTCGAATTGGGAAAAGATCATCTTTAAGGTCCCCTTCAACCTGAACCATTCTATGATTTGACTACTCTACTAATTATTTCTGTACCATAGATGCAAAGCTGGATGCAGCTGTCATGTGAATTAAGATACACAACTGTGTATTCTAAAAACATTCAAGGTTTAATAGAATATTTTTCTTCATGAAACAAAAGTCAAAGTTGCTTTAAGACAGCCAGTGCTGAAGGATTTTATACCATCTTGAGAAACCTTATGTTTTTAGTAAACAGACCAAACCCAGCACAGTGCTTCTTAAGCACAATGAGGTTGTGCATTTGCTCTGTTTACTTGCTTTTTTCACCCCGGCAATCTCATTTAAATCATCAGGAGAGTGACTGAAGGGAAGCAAGAAAAAACATGCAGAATTGTCCTGTTTTAAAGTTACTGTCAGCTGAAACTGTAAAACCTTGCTGTCTAAATAAATCTTACTAGGTGAGACATGTTCTCAGACACAATGAATGGGTGACTGATGAAGTTTTGCTCCCATCCCTAGGGTAAAATTTAGTGGATTTCTCCAGACCAGACTGACAGAGACTACTGGGCCTCTCTGTGCTCTACATTAGGTTTCACTGGTGACCTCAAGGCATGCCTTGCTTAAAAAAAGAAATTTAGTAAAGGGACGTTGCAAAAGATGAGAATAAAGTACCTGGCAGAGTAGTGTAATGAAGGAAGGAGAGAATTTCCTCAAGTCTACTTACAGTTGATAACAAAAAAAAGGTGTACCAGGCATATGATCAGAGATGAGTAAAACTAACAACACATCTATTAAGCTATCCCTCTTACTCCTGGTTTAATTTGATTTCATAAGCAACAGAAAAAGTTAGTTTTAAATGGCAATTTCTAATAGCCCTGTATTATGTTACAGAAGATGAACTTCAGGGTGTAAATACTTTACTGACTATTATTGTAGAAAGAAACTCTTGTTATAGCCACATTAAGAAGTACAGAACAATTTTTACAGAAGCAACATGCAAGTTTTCTTCCCTGCAAGGATGGCTTAATCACTCTTCCCTGGTTATAGACAGAATCTGTGTACAAGTCTCCATCACTTTTCTTCCCATCCAATGCAAAACATTTTTATTTTGATGCCTTCAATTACTACACTTGCCTCAACTTACTATTTACGTCTTGCAATCTACTCACATTTTAAATTCTCATTCTGCCACAAAGGCAGCTCCCCGTAGCACTGAAATTTTCACCCCTGAAAGATCATGCAGAGTGGTAAGGGCAGAGTAGCCACTGTAACCACTGGTGTGGTGACACAGACATACAGTTCCTGCTGATAAGGGCCTCATGTTTGCCTAGCATTTACAGTTAAGGCAGTTTCTTGAATTTCAAATACTTGGCATCATGAAATACTGTATTTTGACTATTTAGTTCCTTGGTACAGCACTATGAAGCAGAAAAAAAATTGTATTCAAACAACTGGGTTTCATGCTATTTTCAACTTTCTTTCAAAGCTGAAAAAAATTCTGCATTTTAACTCCCTTTTCCCTGGGAAGTTCTAGGCTAAAGCTATACAGCCCAGGAACAAATTTTTGAAGTTACTCTTCTACCAGGTGACAGCCTGGGTGCAGAATAACCACTGACACTGAACAGAAGTATCTGAAGCCTGTGAGGACCTGTAATTCACGTGCATTGACTGTAACAGAAACTAAAGATAAATCTTCCTAGCCAAGTCTGACTAAGCCTGTCTCATTTTAAGTCTATCATCTAAAGACTTCACCACAGGTAAATCATACTACAAGTCATCCATTTGCTGCCCAAACACACCCAAACCCTGAGCTGCTGCCCCAGCAGCAATTCTTTGCCTGAAGAACTGAGTGCAGCACAAAGTGTCCTGAACCGAGAAAGTTGTTAAGCTGTTCACAAAATTGGCCCTTTCTGGCCCAGAACCTGCCTGTTTAAAAACTTAAGAGATATACAACAATCTTCCTTCACCTTAGGGATTAATTTTAGTTTGTACTGTATTTGTTCTCAGTTATTTACCGTACAGAAAAGAGGGGTATGTTTGGGTTTGAGAGGTGCACAGGCTTGGAGCAGCTCTCCCTACACCACGCTCTGCATGGGAAAAAAAACTCCTTACAGCTAACATTCAGAGATACAAAGCTGAGAGCAGCTCAGTTACAAAATGCGCAAGTTTCTTGTTAGATAAACAGCCTCTCACGTAAGTTCCTTCTGATACCTTCTCAGAAGACAGAATCAGACTTTTCTCAGAGATATGTGGCAAAAGCTGTGAGGGTGAGAAAAAAAAAACCGGCAAGAGTCCCACTGTATATTAGGAAAATGAAGTTTCACAGAGGTTTTCAAAACCCAACAAAGCAGGAGGATGTGAGGGACACTGCATTCTCTGTGCTGTATCTGGCCTTAAAAGTAACTTTTCCTGCTTGCAACTGACTCTTTTTTCCACAGAGAGAAACAAGAGTAACTTGGGAGACACAAGTATCTACAAGAAGTACAGGAAGCATTTAGGGTAAGCAACCTCGCAAACGTTATGACTTAAAGAAAAAGACACAATCAGAAGAAACCAGTTAGAGGATATTCACAGCTGTACATCTGAAGATATGTTGGTTCTTTTGACCTTAAACAAGGAGAGTCATCAGATCTTGCAAAATTATCAATCCCACAAGAGCAATTCTGACTTTCTCTACAAAAACTTAACTTGGCAAGCAAATTACTGACAGAGGCTCCCTATGATTATTCTGCCTCTCTATTGAAAAATTAGTACATCTCACCCCACCAGTGAATGATGACATTCAGATACCTTAAGAAAGCTGTAGCACCACAATCTAAGCTAAGCAGTTCACTCAGAAAATAAAGTATTTATACCACCTGTGTATAAACACCTAGGAGTTTTTTACATGCATACATACTTCCGCATACCAGCTAGAGTGTACCACATACCTATTCCAGATAAAACTTGTATTTATGGAGACAAACATATTTAGCCCTAATAGGCAATTAAAAAAACCCAAACCAAAAAATCCAAATTAAAAATAGACAAACGAATCCCCAAAACACCAAATCAACAAAAAAAAAAAGCCAAACAAAAACCCCAGCATTCAGACTAAGGAGAAAGTTTTATACCTGGAAATTGTTCATCAGCCCGTAGTGACACCCTGCTGGAGACTGACAGGATGAGAAATCATAGTTTAGTTTGCAGGCTGCAGCAGTGCAATTTGCCAGCTCGGTGACAATGGTATCATTTACATTCCCTGTGGCATCTCGAACTACACAGGAACCTACAAGGGACACAACAATAAAAAATAGCATTAACAAACTGAACCAGAACTTAAGGACGTGTGCTAATTCCTTTCTATTTAAGCTTAAATTAGAGCAATACTAAAACACAGCATTTAATTTTTTAACACAGTACTAAGCCTATCTTCACTATAAAGAACAAGCAAAATCAAGCCAACTGCTCCCTTGACTGAAACAAGCTTCAGTTTTTTAATAAATCTGAGTGTAGTAAGAAATAAAAAGTTTTAGCACAGCTAAAACTGTGCTAAAACAACGTCAGTAGGCTCGTAAAAGTTTAAGAGCACAATTTTAGTTGAAATACTATTTCTCTGAAGTGTGAGTTTCCACATAGCACCTAAATTGAAGTTAGTATTATGCAACACCACTTGATTTGACAGGATTGGCACAGGGTGCCCAGAGAAGCTGTGGCTGCCCCTGGATCCCTGGCAGTGTCCAAGGCTGGACAGAGCTTGGAGCAACCTGGGACAGTGGAAAGTGTTCCAAGGCAGGAGTGGGAACTGGATGATTTTCACAGTCCCTTCCAACCCAAGCCATTTTGTGATTTTATGACATTAAACTTTCTCTTTTGGTCAATATTCCTAGATGAGTGCAGATTTGTCCTGTATGTCAAGATGCTTGTAGACCAGTGTACATTCTGTTGCAATTGTTTCTCTTCCAGTCAATATTAAAAAGAAATTAAAACGTTTGTCATGAAAACCTGCTGCAAACTATTTCCTAATGTTTAAATAAGCCATGGGACTGTGTCTCCTATGTGACTGTGCCATTTTTAAGTTAGTTTCTTGGTGAAGAACAGACACACAGTACCATTTCTTCCACATCTTTTTATAATTATCACCTTAACTACTGTCTTCAGTTCATCTATGATTATTTGTAATGTTGCTGGTAAAGAAAATGCTGGAGAAACAGAAACTAAGAAAAACTGAAGAGTACTAAAAGGCCATTAAATCTTCTACTTCAAGGAGTTTTTGTCTCATAGATGACAAAAAGTAGATCAGACTAAGTATTATTCAACATTCAATCAGACTGATGATTATTTAGCATGCTGTGGTCTAACAGTAGAGGTAATCAAACCGTTTGAACACCAGGAAATACTACCAGGAACTGGAATTAAACAAGAACTGGGAAAGAGAAAAGTCTACAGTCAATAAAATTCCTTTAAATTAAAATTACTTTAATCTTTTAAGAACTTGAATGATAAAAACTGCCTTGCAACAAAATTCTGTAGCAGCTAAGGAGCTGAATTAACTACTTGCAAAGTAAGGAAGAAAGCAGAGTTTAAGTTTATTCAGCAATATTCCTAGGCATCTATGTAAATTGTCTCTCTTCCATTGGGAAAATGAATTCCTAATTACTTATGCTGTATATAGATTTTTCTGAGCCATCAGAACTTAACAGCCCACAGCAGCACCTGGTCCCAGTAGGTGGACATCATTTAATTCTTCCACTCCTAATTTCTTTTTTTAGTTACTTATTAGGCCCAATTGGTTTAATTACAGCAAGGGTTTCCTATATTGATCACTGGTCTTTCGTTTTTCTTGTATGTGGAGAGGTTGGGGTTTTGTGCTGTTTTCTGGTTTAAATGGGATTAAAAGCTCTGCAACAGGAAAATATTTCTCCATCTCCACTATCCAAGTATTTGCCCCTGCCACTCAAGCATTACAATGGATGTGACAACACACTTCTCAGCTGAAGTATTTGTAAACAACTTTTTTATTGGTGAAAGACTGCAGTGGCAGGCCCATTACATTGAACAACTCACTAAATACCTAAGTGCACTATCACAGCCCTCCTCGTCCTCATTTTTGTCAGATCCAGCTGGTTGGCACAGTCCCTTCACACAAAGTCAAAGTGTGACAGAAAGGGCCATGACAGTAGGAAGAAACTTGACGTGGCCCTGACTATGAGAGAATGTAGATCAGAAGCCAGGTGGGCAGGCTCTGTTCTCAGAGGACACTTAGATGTAAGGAACAGCCTTGACGCTTTCTGGAACACTCGTTCATAAAAGTTTCATTTATTTATATGATTCTGGCAGCATTTTCCCTAAGAATCTCTAGGTCTTCCTTCCTGTAAAAACAGGATTGCACCTTTTCACACGCATTCATTAAGCATGTTCCTGCCAAATTCAAATAGAGCTTTGCCATGCTTTAAGCCTGAGAAGGCTAACAGCTATCTCTATCAAGTTATCTCCTTAACTATATGAATTCCAGAGGTACTACAGCCCTTCAGACTGCAGTTCAGAGTGTTTAACTTTACCAGTGCTGTAAGCATCTAGTTAGGCTCTTGTCAATTAGCTTTACTTTCATAACTACAGGAAGCAGGTTTTAATGCTACTGAGAACTTTGGCTATTTTTATTAGAGCCCTTGTTTTTAAAGCAATACATGTTGCTCTTTGAAATGTATTTTTCAAGATTTTTGATGCAGATTTGCTTGTGAAATCTGCCTCCTCATGACACCTCCATATCTGCATTAGTCCTTTGCTAAAATATGAGACTGCACACCTTCTTAGTTATCTTTTTGAAATATCTGCCTAGCTCTAGCAGCAGAATGAGCAATTTTCCTTTTTAAAGCCTTTTCTACTCAGTTTAGCCTTCTTACTTACAATATACCATAGAAATAGTACATTCAGAACATCATCTTCCTCTTCAGATATGAATACTCTGCAACATTTATTAGCCCCTTCAAATCTTTAATGACTTGCTTACTTTGGGAAAGGATTAGAAGTATTTGTATTTGCCTAATTCTCCTAATCCAATGCCTCAAGAGGAGCTAGATTTCACTCAATCTCTGACTCTTGCTGCCTTTTTCTAACTAGCATAATTCAGAGTGTAAGCCAGTACAAGGCAGAACATTTCTGATGAATCAAACAATTTCACGTCCGGTTGGTTTTGCAAACTGCTGCTTTTGTCAGATTTTATGTTGCATTTTTCATGTCTGGAAGCTGATCAAAGTATTCCATTAACAAGCGAGTATTAACAATAATTTCAGTCTTGTGTGGGTTGAGGTTCCAAAGGATTCAAATGTGGTAGCAAGAGGTCTGTGCAGTCAATCTAATTAGGAAATGAGTGTAGCTCATTATGCTGCATAAGGCACAATCACTACAGACCAACTATTTGGCAGAGCTACACTCCCACGTTAGCCAACAGAGGCAGACTAGCAAGATTGGTATCTTTAGAAAGGAAGTCTCATTAGTGGTAAGATCAACGGTACTCTTCTAAATGAGAACTTCACTCAAAAGGCACCACAGCTGTTATAAAACAAGGTCTTTCATATAAGAAAAATTATTATTAGTGTCAGAACCTGGCTTATGTGACGTGAGTAAAAAACATTTCAAATCACAGGCAAGAAACATGCAAGGTACAAATACAATCCTGTAATCTTAAGGTTGCCAGAATTATTTTATGGGTGGGAAAAACGTGGTTAACCACTGGTGCTCTAGAGCAAGACTGGAATCAACCCCAGAGCAACTTCTACAGAGGATTTCAAACCACTTTGGGGTGATAAAGACTGCAAAGAGAAGACTCAGATCAGTCTGTGATCATTTCTCTTCTTTACCCAAGAACATGACACTTCCAAAAGTGGGCTGGCCAGACTGAAGGCCTTTCTTGGTCTCCCTCAGCTCAGGAATTACTGCTCAAACTCACCACAGTGCTGTCTCATCATCCCATGGTTCACTTCAGGTAAGTGGCTAGTTACCATAATCCTCAAAACAATACAGGTGTTTGTTCAGTGAGTATTTCCTCAAACATGCTTTTCTTATCCAGGCATTATCCCACTGTTAAATTGTAAATCCTTCAATATAAATAACTGCAGCAATTGAAGGAACACCCGTAAGAAGTCTTTTGTCATCTTTAGTCTGAAGCAGTCAGACTTTTATTTCTTATAAAAGTATCAGTCACTTCAGGAAATTATAAAATCAGCTGAAAACTGAATCTCCCAACAGTAAAAACCAGAAACCTTTGGCTATTACCTTCCTATCCAAGAAAGGCAATTACATAACAACTTTACATAACAAATTACATAAAACCATATCAAAACACATCCTCAGAATGAACGTGAAAGGATAAAGTTAAAAACATTCTCTATTTACCTACAGATACTGCAATTCCTACGTAAACCAATGTAGTGATTAAGATGGCCAACAGCGTTCCTTTAGGTATGGCTGACTGAGGATCCTGAAAGAAAAATGTCAGTGGACAGTGATGACAGAGATCAACGTACACTCGAGTGGTCGTGAAGAATATTTTTAATTCACTACTTACCGCAAGGTCCCCCGAGATATTTGCACCAGCAAGTATGCCAGTTGCAGCAGGGAAGAAAATGGCAAACACAGAAAAGAAAGTTTCATCTTGTCGGAAATCCGGTCCAAAATTCTCCATGAATATTTCAGCTGCAGGAGAGGATTTAAGTCTATCAATACCCACGTAGAAGCTGAAGTATTAACCCATTCCAGCCACTATGAGACCAGTAAAAAAGCTGACAGTCACAGCACTTTGTTGAATTAAGTGTAGAACATATAAGCCCTAATTCATCAATTCAACTCAATGTAGAAGTCAACACAGCAAATTTAAGAAGATTTAAAAGTAGTACAAATACTTACAGTATCATCCAGCTTTTTAAAATTTAATATATTTAATATCAAACATGCAGGATCAAGTTTTGGCCCAATAGCTTTAAGGGACAAAACTGCAGAAGTTTGAAAAAAATCAAGGAAAAAGAAATATCTACAGTTAAATAGGACTGTAAGATCTATTACATGTTTAATTTAAATATAACAACCTATTTTGAAAAAAAAAAAAAATAAAGTTTTGTTTGCCAAACTGTAAATTGTTCCAACATACCTTTATAACCAAAGAACCCTTTGGGCTTCTTGCTATCCAGAGGAATAAATGTCCCTATGACAAAGTCTCCAATAGCAAGGATGAGGATCACCAGCAGGACTATCTGTGCCTGAAACACAATGATTGCTGTCACACAGGAGAACTTGCTCATTTCACGGTATCAAGTGCTGCGCTATAAAAATGTAAATGTTTACTTGATTCCAAATTCAGCTTAGCCGTCTCAGCATGTTTTCCATAAATAAATGAGGAAACTGGAGAGAACTCGTACTAGGATTTTTAATAAAGAAATAGGAATAATTTCCCAAATTGATGCCTAATTTTAGAAGTTTATTATTACCAAACGCCTCAAAGTTACAGTTTTAAAGCCAAACTGCTTGAAAGAACTATTTTCTCTATACATAAGCCTTCCAGAATGAATGCATTTGAGTAGATTCAAGAAATTCACAAGAAAAGAGTCAAAAATGCAACACAAATGCTTACTATTGCCTTATTAGCCATGGTCAAAATACCTTGTCTTATACTTCAGCACGCAGTATTTACGTTACTAAAAATTTTATTACATCCAGAATCAAACAGCTTTTATTTCCCATTTTATGGAACGAACTGGATTGTTTTCCTACATTCTCATGTTCTCAACCCTAACTTATGAAATTTAATTGCAAACTACAACAATTACTTGTTAATTCCCAGTTTTGAGACCTTCTATTACAACTTAGATTTTTAGTCACTTCTCCCTAGAACTATTCTAAGCCCTACAACTGGAACAAGAAGTACTTTACACCATCCAAAACCTCAAAAGTGTCAGGAAAAAACACATCTAGGCATTACAGAGGTGGTTCAGGTCTTCCATTTAAATAAGCAATCCCACTGCTGTTATCTTCTGGGTTATTTGATTCCTCAGAAAGGAATGCCAGTAGCTTGGGGAAAGCTATTCACAGACTCTTTTTAGGCCTAGGATGAGGAGTTAATATGCCATAGCACTGTGGCATTGTTGATGCCTACAAACAAGCTTTCAGTTCACACAGCGTCTCAAGAAAACAGGGTAGAAAAGTGATAAACAGAGTGTTAACAGCCTGGAGTAGTTTTAAAACGACACCTGAAGAGAACAGTTTGTGCACTGTATTTAAATATTTGTAAAGCATCAAGAATAGGTGAAAGGTGTAAGGATACAGCTGGGTGCTTATAGAAGTCTTCAGGAAGACCAGAGAATTCAACATGAAGTTATCACAGAGCAATTGCCACAAGTGGATTTTTCCAGGAACTAAGCCAGGCATAAACATCCTGGAGCTAGGGATGTTTGCTGAATACCTTACTTAAATTCCAAAGTCTGAAAGAATGAGCTTCTAAGACCTCAACATGAGGAGTTGAGCTGTAAAAACCACAAACTCTGAAAAGCCATTTTTTAAAGCAAACTTGCCTGGGATCAAACCCAGTCTCTCTTCACTTTTAGATCTATTTCAAAGGTGGTATTATCGTAGATTCCCCTGGTCCATTTTCCAAGGCATTCTCTAAGACATAGCTAAGGAATAGGAGAACACCACAGCTCAAGATGGAAACAGTGGTGTTTTGCTATGCTGAGTTGTGTGTTAGCCCACATGAAATGCTTGTCTGACAGGTTCAGTTTCCTATCATTGCTCCAACTTGCATCCTTCCATGACAGAGAAACCAGAACAAGTCTTGACTTTTGCATTGAGCACAGAATTTTTGTAAGCTATCCCTTATAAGGATGACACTGCAGTGATATCACATTTCAGGTTTGATACAGAAACATTAAACAGGGGTATTTCCATGTAAACTGTTGTTGTATAATGTGCTACACAGCAAGACCAAGATATTTCTTGTGACTTCAAGTGGCAGTGGCCAGAGGGTTAATAACAAATAATTCTTTCAAAGGAAAAACTGAACAGCTCAGAATAAGAAGGTCAGTAGTGTTCGAAGTTGGGTGCATAAAGATAGCATCACAAATTCAAGTCACAGACAGTGATGGGCTACTTGGGAAAGGTAAACAGTTTTTACAGATATTCAAGGTAAAATACATGCCAAACTGAATTTCTGTAAGTTTCTTTTGTCCTGGTAGTATATCAAAGTAATGCACTTGATCTTCACTCATTCTTCTAGGATCCCTGTTTCTTGGAAGCAACAATGATAAAAAACCCTCTCTCATTTTGATTATAAATACCATCATCTCCTTGATGCAGGAGCATAAGAAACTCACAACACTTCATGAAGAGGCTCCTTCAGGTGCCTCTCAGTGCAGAAAATAGGAGCTGTTATGACATACACATCAGTTGGGAAGGAAGCCCCAGTAAGAGGCTCTTCTCAATTTTTTTCTTTTGAGCACATTATGTCTAGATACTCAGAAAAAGCCTCCCAGGTACAGGAAAGAGAGCAATTTATGCTGCCTAGCAATGCCAAGCAGAAAACTATTAAGGTCCTCTGAGATCTCTTCAGTCAGAGATGACCTAAGACTGTGCAGCCACAACATGACAACGGAAGAAGGTTTTCCCTCCTACACATTCATCACCACCAACATTCAAAACTCTCCTCCATGCTGGGTCTACTGAATGCATCACACTGTTTGGGGCCGTTTCCAAGTGGAAACCAAACCAGAAAAGAATGGGAGAGAAGGGGAGGATACTGGGTTTGAGCCAGTAGAAGCCACACAGCTCTAGATTGGCTTTGGCACCAGCCCTGTATTTTTCATCCACAGAACTTGCCGAAAGTTCATAGTAAGGGAAAAGTGCCATGCTGAAGTTTTTACCTTCCCTTGTGCTGTAATTGCTTAGCAGAGGGAAATATCGTTAACTTGTTTGATAATTAAGAGTAATCTATTTGTCATTAAGAGTAGATTATGCTGGGGTTTATGTTCTCACAGATTATTAAGCCTTCAATGAAGGGAAGTGGTTTAAGATCTGAAATGCAGTTCAGACCTGCATAAGCTAGTGCCAGACAAAGAGCTATTGCATAAAAATCAATTGACTTCTAACATACCATCCTCCTGTACTGAATACTCTAAATATACTGAAAATAAATCAGACAGCTATGGTACAAAAATGGAACCAAAATTATGAGCCAGAGAATAAAAGAAAAGATGGGAGTTTCTTACTTTTGCTTCCCACTCCATTCCTGCAATGGAAATACCCAGCAGTATAACCACTGTGATAGCTCCAATGATTCTGATATCGTTCATTTCATCGATCATCAATGTCCCATTTTCCTAACAAAACATACAAAAAATACAGTCATGTATTTAATCAGGTAAATACCTACGCTACCAAAGAACAGCATTTTTTTAACCGTAATTTATTAGTAGTTAACCTGCACACCACAAAGTTACTAACTGTAAACTCCCTCTGAATATACAAGTAATTTGGGTGTCGCTTTGTTTTTAAATCAGTGACTCTTCTAACTGGACATGATCAGGTGTGTTCAGCCTGGAGAAAAGAGAGCTCCAGGGAGACCCTATTGTGACCATTTAATATTTACAGGGGGCTTACAAGAAAGATGGGGACAGACTTTTGGATAGGGTTGTGGTTATTGGACAAGGAATAATGGTTTAAATTAAAAGAGGGCAGATTTAGACCAGATGTAAGGAAGAAACATTTGACAGTGAGGGTGGGCAGGCCCTGGCACAGGGTGACAGAGAAGCTGTGGCTGCCCCTGGATCCCTGGCAGTGTCCAAGGCCAGGCTGGATGGAGCTTTGAGAAACCTAGGACAGTGGGAGGTGTCCCTGCTCATGGCAGGGGGTGGCACTGGATGGGCTTTAGGGTCCCTTTCAACCCATTCTGTGATTCTACTTGGATGGGGGTTGGACTAGGTGACCTTCAAATGTCTCTTCCAAACCACACCGTTTTATGATTAGACAACAGCCCAAACTTTGTATGTAATCGGTATAAGCAAGGTCATCCAAGTACCTTGAGCAGCTCGACAACAGTCTCTGCAAAGCCAACAACATACATTGCTACTGCCACAGCATTGGCAAATGCAAAGATCAGACCTATGGCACCACCAAACTCTGGCCCCAGACTTCTGGAAATTAAGTAATATGCTCCCCCTGAAAGAAAAAAAAAGACACAAATGTCCTCTAAATGATAGAGCCTAAAACATAGAGTCATCAGCAATTTAACATTTACATGAGCCAGAATCTACTCACCCTTTATGCTTGATGTATTAGAAAATAACCCTAAACTAAGTCTTCTAGGGACAGATATGCTGAAATTTCAGGAATATATTTCAAGTTCTTAGAAAAAGAGACCAGCTGGAAATAACCGTGACTCATGCACCACATCATATTGTTCAAGTATGCGACTAGTTCTATGGTTAAAAAGTAAATTGTAAAACACAAGTGGCAGCATTACTGGGCTTTTAATTTCAAACTGCTGAAAGCACTTGTGCAGTCAAGATAAAGAAACTGGCAGACTGCAGTAAACCCAATGAAGTTCCAAACCTCCAAGACCTGTTTCTAAAAGCTCTCTTGTAAAAGGAATTTTCTGTCCTCCAACAGGACTGTCAAGGGCCTTATTCTTTGTACTTTTGAGCTTGACAAAAACATCTCAAACCCCACATGACAAATGGAAATTTGAGTATCTGCACTATTACAGAAAACTAAAATTTAGAAAATGTAGCAAAGGCATAGTCCTCAAAGTTAAGGCTAAGCTTTCTAGAAGCAACAAAGTCCTCCAGCTCTAGTCTGAATTGAATGCATTTTAAAAATCTGCAACAGAAAATCCTTAATTTCACTGTGTTACACTTGTGCAAACCATACAGATGTACCCACTTCATCATACCCTCTGTGTCTTATGTAAGACTGAAAAAAAAAGAATCTTACCGTAATATAACGTTTTCATAGGAACAATTGTGATTTTACGCTACAGTTCTTCCATTCAGTACATTAACTTTTCTAACGAAATACTGTTTTTCAAGAGTGACTTAAAAAAGGCTCCAATACAAATGGCAAAACCTGATATACATAATGTAATTAAAAAACTGACAGGGAATTTAGAAACTAAGCTTAACATAATGCTAACACTCCTAGCTGATCTTTTCCATTATGTCTGTGTACTTTGTGATAGTGAGGCTTTTCATTCTTAATCTTAATGAAGATAGGTTTGTAAGTTGGTACTTTAATTCCACTGTATTTTTTACTAGGAGCAGTCTTGTAACATCATGAAGTAGTTTGATTATGTCAAAGGCACCAACTACTTCAAAAAGTAACTGACAACAGCAGATAAACCACAGAAGAGAATAAAAACCATCACCCTCAGGAAAGCTGGAGCTAACTGAGAGTTTGGAGAGTTACTTGTGTGAAGGTTTATTTCAGGACATGAACACAGACAAGCACACTCTTAAAACCAACCTGTGCAACGCAGGAGAATATTAAGACCCTATTAATTCCTGGACACGTATCACCAAAAATGTTTGTATTCCAAAAATTTAAAACAGATAAAGTTTCTTTCACAGCAGAAAAGAAAGGCACTAGTTAAAACCTAATTAGTAGGCTACCTATTGACGTTTTTTTACATGACTGTTTAATCATATAACACAAGGAAGGCTTTGCTCCTCAGCAATATTAAAAGTGTGCACTCCAGAGTGAGGAAAGCTTTAAAAATTTTATGAAAATAGCATTACCTCCTCTTACAAACCCATTTGTGGCTATCGCTGAAGTAGACAGTCCTGTAATAGTCGTCACCACAGTAGCCATTCCAATAACCAAGACAGACAGACCTTTTGGAAAAACAGATGAAAAACAGCGTAAACCCAGCGGTATTAAAAAGTACAAACCTTCAACTTAACTTCATTTAAATACTCACTTCTTGCAAATGCAACACAAATTTACTGTGTGTGGTCCCACAAATTTAGGCAAAAGGCTTCTTCTTTCCCCTTTTCTAAAGATGAATTTCCAGGATAAAAATAAGTGGGCAAAAGTTCTCTTAAATCAGCAAGGAAAGAGCTGTGTTCTAGAGATTCAAGGAAACACAAGACTTTTGCAGACCAGAGATTTTCTGCAGTCCAACACTAAGTTAAGCCTTTGAAAAAAACTGTTCATATACTACAGAGCCTATCTGCAGATTTCAATAATCAGAGATCAAAGGTTGATCTCTACAGTTCCCTGAAGACTTACAAATGTCAATTTTAAAATATTGCCATTATACCTAAATGAAAAAGTCTATGTAACAGCTTGAAGTTTTTGGTAAGGGTAAATTACCATAAAAACTGGCAATATTAAGGTAATTTCCTACTCCTGTTTGAAGTGTAAACACAGGATTAACACCTCTTGTGGATCACACTTGAAACTCACTGAAATAAAATTATATAGCATTAGTACCATACCTATCCCAGCTTGTCCTACAATCCATGATAGTCTGATGAAGAGCATCACACCCCAAATATTTAACATACATCGTACCTAGGATAAAACAGAAATTTTACATAGATTATTTTTTGCATCTGCAGTCATTTTCACTAATTCTTCATTTCAGTTTTTAATGTTTTTGAAATTGTCTTGGTGTCTCTCCTCACCACTTTTCAAATTATTTTACAACAGGTTGTTATTATAAAATCTTAAGTTTGATTTTAAAAAAGGGACATAAATATGATGTACTCCCTTAAACACAGATACAGTTAAGAATACTTCAATATCTGACACCTGCAGTATGTCTCAACCAAACAATAATAACAATTTAGACCCTAACTTTATGATCCAAAATTCATACTAGAGAATACATGATTTAAAATAACAGGTCTGTACAACCCCAGTTTATATCTCCCATAAATGTCTCTCCCACAAAAAAAAAAAAAAGCACTAAAGCAATACCCTACTAAACACTTTATTCCTTTTAAAATAACAACTGCTGCAACTTTCCATTTCTACAACTTTTGTATCTTACAACAAAACTGCACAGTAACAGGACTGAGAGGCAGGCATTTTTTTTAATCCTTGTATTTAAAACTCTTGGATCTCAAAAAAAACAGCTTGCATTGCACAGAATTCAGATATGAGACTAAAAACAGATCTTGAATCTCTCTCCCTCCTGAAGAGAGAGGAATCCTACAAAATTAAGGGAGAGAAGGACCTCTCCTAACTACAGCAGTAAAGCAGGTTAGTTTTTCTACTACATGATCTTTTCCCTTTTTGGAGATAATGCAACTTAAAAACTCTAAAACCTGTGCTAGGAAACCATAAACCCTTAAGAACTCAAAATCCAGAAGTATTTATTCCCTTAAAATTCAGTAAAAGCAAGAGCAACTCTTCCAAAAATTATGGTATTTATCACACCTCTCATACATATAATCTTTACACTACAGCATCACAATGCCTGTCAAAGAAGGAGGTAGTTAAAAAGATCTGTAAGAACAGATCAGCATCTGTAAGAAATTGAAGAACCATATATCAAACTCACCAGTACACCTTTTATCCAGCCAAACTTGACCACCCCTTTGCTGTCAGGTGTGTAAGCAACAGCTGCATCCCCAGCTGGTGTGCCTTCCTCACCATTTGCATAGCCATCCTCAAAGGGCTCCTTGAAAAACATAAAAGAAGTTTATATTTTGTGTGGCTGACAGAGCAGAGTGGGCACATTGTGTTGTAAAAAAACCCATCTTGTGCAAAAAGAAAAATTTTTCAAAAATGACATGGCAGAGGTTTTGAGCTGCTCCTTTATGTCCCTTGCATGACACACATCTTGGATTTCAAGGAATGTAAAACAAACTTAGAAGAGCAAACTGCTGGCAGACAGTGTGGTACGTATTTTCAAGAATTAGTTATAGATCCCTAAACACTCAAATACCTGGTCTGTACAGAAAGAGCTGGAAGATTTCAAATGCACAAGAAATTTTACTTCTGAATCTGAAAGCACACACTGTTCCACCACAAGTTACTGTACGCTGCTACAGCATTTCCTGTAGTTCAGACTTGGGTGTCATTTGATCAGTTTTTCAGGAAATAAATTATTCATTTCCCTGTAAACTATTCTACTACTCTTTGTAACATGATGCTGCCAGAAAGAAGGATGGGATATTGGCATTTCAGGGAAAAGGAGGGAACACAAGTCTCTTTCCAAACACTTTTCCCCATTTAAATTGGAAAGATGACAGATGGAGAAAACATCAGTCCCATGCACAAAGGCCAACTTATGTCTTTTATTTACAATTCAACTCTCGATTTCAAAAGTGCAGAAAATCTCAACTTTAAATATAAATTGAAAATATATGTGCATATACACACATACATGGTTGCTTAAAAGGCAGTTTTGTTTTGCCAAGCCAGGCAAACACCCGAACATTTAAACTCAAATATTTCAAACAATTGATAAAACAAGAAGCACTCTAGACAAAGTATGTTAGTTTATCCAAGGCAACAAGTATTAAGAATGGATACACTAGAAAGACGCTCAATCACATCCAACAAACCGGCTCAAGCAGTATATTGTGAAGCAGCCTTCATCCCAGAGGGCTCAGAAAACTTTTAAACTATTAGAGGTTCAATCCAAATGAGGTAAGGGCAAACTTTACATTTGCTAAATAAGGCACAAAATAGAGGGGACACAAATAATGCTTTCAAGTATATACAGGGAAAGACTAACAAAGATTAGGGTGAGGTATTTTACCAGATTCTTTCTACTCTTGATACATCAATACCACATACAGCCTCAAAAGAGAGTCCAGAGGAAATATTTCTAAACCTGTGAATTATGAAGGGTTTCATCCATATCCTCATAAGCAGCAGTAAACATACAAACCAGATTTAAAAAAAAACCAACAGATTATGTCAACCTTATCCAAAGGTCAATAGCACAGATTCACATCAGTGCTTCTCTCACTGATGCTGAATTATGAAATGCTCACAGAAACAGATATACCTGCAACACATCTGGTGATCCTGTCAAGCACAAGCCTTCTGCTGTTAGGCACAAAAAAGAGCAGTTTCAAGATCACAACCTTTAACAGTTAATTCTCTTAAAGAATACATTTTACTGTCTACAGAAGGGATTAAAAAAAAGGAAAAAAAGACATCTATGTATTATGTACTTATTCTTGCATGCATGTGTGTATATATATTACATACACTAAAGAGAGGACAAATAGAAACACAACCAGGAGTCAACCCAGTTTGCTGAACTGCAGCTTTCCTGGATAGAACTGATGAGTGTAATTTTTGGGAGACTTGCACAGCCTTTGATCAGATCAATCAATTAATTGCTGATTATTTGTATTCAGGCACTCAAGCCAAATCGAGTAGTGGTGAGTGATCATTCAGAGCAGAAAGAAGAACACTGAGGATTGAAAAAAGAGAATTACCATGCTGCTACATTCCAGAAATGCTGACCTGCATAAATCAGAACTAAGGAAACATCTCCTACTCAAGCCTGAAGCTTACAGTGGAAGAGGATGAGCCTGTCAACTATCCTGCTTCAACAGCTTAAAAGCACAGAATAAAATGTAAAGATCATTCTAAGCATTCATGCCTCCCTTCACTACTTCCTTTGGAAGTGAGGAGACAGCAAAGAGAAAAATGATGCATTAAAACAAGGGACAAATTATAAACATGTTCACAACTACACCAAAACCTCCAATCAAATATGGGACAGTATAACCACTTATTACTTCTTCATGTAAAAATCCAATCTTACTCCTCATAAAATGAGGAGTAAGAATGGATGCATCCATCACATTATACTTGCAACAAACTCTATTTTAAAATATTACATAAAAGGAGTCATGTTCAAATTATCTAAGCAATTTTCAAGCTTTGGCCAGAAGAACTTGCCAACATTAGATAACATCTTCTGCTATTACAACAACACACCATGTCTGCAAAAAGAAGTAACAAAACTGTTCTCTGAGAAGACAGTCAGGAAGGATCAAGGAAGGGCTGGAGGAATCAGTATCTTCATGTCTTGAAAATTGTGAAATACGACTGGAGTGTTTAATGATTTTTTTGTTTAATGCTTTTATTTTTTTTTTTTTTTAACAAGCTTGGATTTTGTGCTGTAAGTTCAGGTTTTATAAGAACGTGGAGAAATACCTTAGTATCTAGTCTAAGAAATGACCACATACTTCATGGTGTGAACATGGCTGGCCAGGTATTGGTAAAACCTGCACAAACTGACAAGCTGACCCCCAAAGCTCACTTCAAAACCTCAACCACCAAATGACAGCTACACATTTTACTGTAGTGCTCAAACAAGGCCATCGCTCAGCCTGTTGTGCTCTGGGAAGGAGATAATGGCTCACAACTGGTATTTTCAGTTATCAGTTACCAGATCAGCTCCAAGATATGCACACTGTGAACACAGCAAAGTTTTGTTCTGCATGTCTTGTCTCTCCACACTGTGCAATATTTCTTAGGAAAATATTTAGAGGCACAAGCAAAATGTAATAACTGAAAGGTTATTCCTGGTTATCAGTGCTGGTGGGTGCCCAATAAGGCACCACTGAGAACAGACATTACAGAGTGTGGGCACAAAAGAATTTCACTACAGAAGGCTCCAAGTTCAACCCTCTAAGGCAATATTAAGAAACCACCACTGTGCATTCAGCTGTAAATCAAGCAGGCGTAGTATTTTTCATGCTTGTGTTCATGAGGAAACAATGCTTCTACTCAAGTCAGACACTGAATGGAAAAAACTGCACTAGCACTATTTTAGAACAGCCAATACATGTATGATAAGATCTTCGTAAACAGTAAAAAACACTGACACACTGTGGATTTGGAGGGGGTGTAACAAAAGGGGAAAGAAAAGGGGATTTAGCATTTCAGATCAGAAATGGTCGTAACACAGCTTTTAAAACAAAATAATCAACCCAAAACATACTCAGTCATGGTGCACACTTGCACCGTTAAAGGAAAAAAAAGGTACATTTACAAGCTGACAATTCTATCATACACTGAGAGGACTACAGACAAGAAAGAGTTAATTTCTGCTCCTACACAGAACTCTGAATTGCTGTATCACAGCATCTGAAAAATACAGATAATCTACTATTTCATCTCCAGTGCTGGATCATAACAATAAGTTATTTGTGCCAACTGTGAAGAGCCTCTACATTTATGAGAAGTGTATTAGTAATGAGAAAATACTTGGTATTTTGGTAGAGAAGATCTGAGATTTTTCACATGCAGCCTGCAATACCCTGGTGCATCAAAAAGTTCAGTAAAAATAGCTTTATTTAAGAGTTTTTGAAGGTGGTGTATGTCACGCAGCATATTTTTTTTTGTGGTGAATTTATCTAAATCCCATCTTAATGGTAACATATTTGGGCTATGTTGAAACACACAAAGCAGTACCGGAATAAACACATAAATCTTTTTTCTTTTCAAGAATAGCAACTTGGAAGCCCCAAGTAAAGGGCAGGACCACCAGCAAGTTTGTATGAAAGACTGTTGCTGGATTTTTAAGCAGATTGCTGCCATTGTGAACTGCCTCATTTGGCGAATTCCAAATAGCCACCAACTTCTTCAGCTAATCCCTCCCACTGCTATTAGTCCTGTGCAAAAACAGGAGGCCAGAGAAGCACCTGAGAGCGCAGCATTGAACTGTTATTCCCATTTCTCAAGTCTGACCAGTTACAGGTTTAGCACATGCCAACGTGCAGTGTGTAATTTGGGTTCTCCCAAACTCCCTAGAAAGGCCTCACAACAGCAGATTATCATCTTGGCAGGATACAGGATTGAAGGTGGTTTCAAAAGCTTATATTATTATAAAGATGCTAAAGAAGTTGTTAAAGGAAATGAAGAGGCTCATCTTTTCAAGCTACAATATCTGCAAGGAAATATAAAAATGGCCTTCCACTGCATTAAATCAAGCTGTTTACATTTAAAACTGCTTTGTACCTACATATTCTGACACTGAGCATAGTTCTCTCATGCTTACTGAGAGCGCTAAATTAAAGGAAGCCACCTAAGAACCATCTTTGCCCAAAAGGTACTGACAGAACAATGCTATGCATTTATGGGTCTATGTCACCAGCCAAAGCCTCAGGGGCAGGAGGCTGAGGTTGGAGAGCTTTGCAGGAACCCTTCTCAAGGGTCAGAGGCTTTCACACATCTTCTGCAGTCCTTCACTGTGGCTCACAGCACTACTGACAACCTGCTCACTACCCCTTCCCATCACCACTTCTTGTTTCCATCTCCCAAAGGTTAATTTTATAGGCATTGCCATTTTAAGACGTTCCTTACTGCAGAAGGAAACAAAAGCAAAATGTATTGATCCAGATGCAGCATGCCAGCTGTCTCTACAGAGAAAGAATCATTACTTGGAGAGATTATACTCTCAAATATCCCACCTCCAGACCTGCACACTATTAAGACTATGGCTACAAAACCTGATCTTTTCAGAATTAACACAGCTCAAAATATACATGGAAAAAGAGCTTTCGAACATTTGTACTTTGCACTTCTAACTAAAGGATACTTTAGCCAGAGCACAGATAAAGTAAAAATGACAGAATAAATAAAGTTATGAAGCTACGTAAGAATTACTACACAAACA
Source organism: Grantiella picta (assembly GCA_013397955.1). Classification (NCBI taxonomy): domain Eukaryota; kingdom Metazoa; phylum Chordata; class Aves; order Passeriformes; family Meliphagidae; genus Grantiella; species Grantiella picta. Next base: position 74,302 of record VZRM01002257.1, on the reverse strand, counting down.
GTTCAAAGCATTTTTAAACACTATCCAAGATCTTTTCCTTGAAAGAGCAAATGAACTTTTTGCTCCTACCACCTGTGACACTTCTAAGGAGCTGAATGAAAGATTTTAGAAGTGCTAGATGTACTTCATGCACAGAATAACCGCACAGAACAATCCTGCTGCTATGGTGTTTACCTCTAATATAACAGAACTTTTGAAAATAGTCTGTACTGGTACAAGTGCAATACTGTCTGATAAAGAGTAAGAAGCTAGGTATTAAATATTGTCTGACTGATACCAAATATAGCTGTTCTTTAAACATTTTTGCAGCATATTGATGTTTGTAGTCATAAAATTCCCAGGTTTTGCCTGCGGGTCAGTTTGATAAGCTGTTTTTATCTTTTAATGCTTTTATCTTTACAGTTGTAAAAGAGATCGAGAGGACTTAGCTTCCTTTCCAAAATCCTAAATATCTACTGAATGGCTTTAAGCATATTGTTGTTCAGGGATACCAGTCTTATGATAAACCCTTTATCAAGAAAAGCCTTGAATTTGGTTACCTGGCTGAGATTCTAGAGCATTTCAGTACTTAAATATACAAGAGGAAAAATAAGTTCTCACCAGTCTTTGACTTGAGCTAGTGACACTGACTACTGTTTGTAACCATTTTTTCAGAAAACGACTATTGAAAAGAGGCTGGGATACTATTTCTAACTTTGCTCATAAACTACAAAACACAGGCTGTTTCTAATACTAAACTTGAAAAACACCTCTACCAGGTCTGATGGTTTTTAAGGGTGTTTTTTTTCCTGTAAGGAAAATAAACAACTCCAAAAGGAGGAAGTATCACAAATAATGACTTTTAAAATACCTCACTTTACCTAAAACTCCCTTGAAAAGCACTCTCACTGAACAGTATTTTGTAAACCAGTCCTCCTCTGCTGGAATAAGGATGGTGACAGGTATGGAAACTACAAACAAGTATGCACAAATCTCAACTAATGCTTTGTAACTAGCCTCATTCTGATGAAAGAGCACTGAAAGTGTAAATTCTAAAACTGAAAGCAGGCTATGACTTTCTGCATCTTAACTACATCACTAATTTACATCTTACCAACAGATGTAACAGTCTGAATCTTTGGTACTTCCAACAGGGTTACCCCTCACTTAAAAGTTGCTACTCAGAAATCCAGTGTCTTTCACAGACTCCTGGAATAGTTTAAAAATTTCTGATTATTTATTAGATAAAAATAGTTTTACCCAGTTAGAGAAAGAGATTCAAGTGTTCAGGTTTTTCAGGAGTTAAGATGGGAAGCTTGACTGATTAGCATTGCTCCCAGTGGGGAAAAAAATTCAGTCAGTTACACATGCAAAGGAAAATATGGCACGAGACATGTTCAAGACACCTCAGTCTGCCGAAACACCTTTTTAGCATTTTATTTAAAGAACAAACTCAAAAAATGAGTACTTTCAGGGAACAATGACTCATCATTGCTGTTGACATCAGTTCAGAAATTTCAGCAGGCACATTAGGTACTTTACTACTTGATTATGAAACAGGAATGAATTATAAATTCTATCAGCAAATTTGCCATCATTCCCACTCCAGTGTCTTTACAGGTAATACCCTAAAAAAGAGGCCATTAAATGGCACCCAGAAGTCACCTAGAATAGAATGAGATAAATTGCTGAGATAAAACATAGTCAGTTCTTAAAACCTGGGATTCCTTACAATGAAACACGAACAGCTTCAACCATTAGGTTACTCACCTCAATCAAAGGAAATCCTTTGCAGGTTTGCAGCCAAGAGACCAAAACTCAAGTGCTTTGATTGTATTACCTTCTCTACAATTACACATTTAAAATAAAGTAGCAAATGCCTTTGGCATCCACTTCCAGAGATTTTAAAAGAGATTGCAGCAAACACTGAATCTTAATGTTATCTTAAGCTGAAGTTAAAGAGTGTTGTACTGTGATTACAGCAGAGCAATTTTAAACAGAAAAAATTTATAGTTGCAATTAACATGTCAACTGAAGGATTAGCTATGTGTCTCTGCCACCAGCTTGTATTTCAGTCTTGCACACAGTTTTTTATTAATAGAGAAACATGAAACAGTGGATTTTTGTGTGTGTGTGTGCATATATATACACACACACAGAGACACAAATAAATAATGATTTTAAAAGCCATTTTTACTTTAATTCTTTTAAAGGGGTAATCACCCACTCATCCTCCCAACTCTGACATGTAGTATGATGTACTTAACTAAGTTAGCAAGACTTAATCAAGAAACTTACTCAGGCAATTGATTTCAGCTTAGGAGTAAATCCTTTCTTTCAAGGTAGTATACTTAAAAGGATAGATAGGAGATTTGTTTATGAAGATTAGCTCCACTTTAATGTCTTACATGCGTACAGTTTTCGTGACAAATCTCTAAGCTTTCTACATGAAAGCTATATCCCTTTGAAATAGTTTTTACATGTGATAAAGCAGCAAAGTTTTGTTGACAGCTGCAGGTATGCAAGAGCAGTATCCTATCAGAAATATGAGTAACATCAATCAAAGAATGAGAGCGCTTTGCAAAACAAAGAAAACCTCCCCACATCTTTACATCTTGATTTATACATCCCTCTGATGATGGTCTGAAAATTCTGGGCAAGCTGGTCATGAAAATTAGAAGCAAAAGAGAAAAGGCCTCTGTTCAGTAGTTTTGCAGTGTTTATGGCCTACACTCCCAGAAATTCTGTAGGTAAAGTCAGGCCTTCTTATCAAGAAATAGTCAACATGGTCTGTCACTGTAAAAACAAAACATAAACCCCCAAAAAGCCAAACAATCAAGCCTCCCCAAAAAAGCCAGTCTCTCCATTTCTGTTTAGCAGAAAATTGCACCACAATTCCAGTCAGCAGGAGGCATGGCTTCCTGCACAAGTGTAGGGGCAACCAATCCCTTCAGTTTAAGGGAAAGAAATATATAGTCTACTTCACACCTCAAGAATTCACCTACATTTCTGCACTGATGGATCTGACCTCTTCCAGAACCACCACTGTACTCTGAATGATTTATCAGAAGAATTATTCCTCACTGTGCATTGACTGCAATATTCCTTCTGATATCCATTGTCTTTGGAAGAAGAAGCCTTCACAGGAAGTGGATCCAGGCTCTGAACACAGGTGGTTTTCACGTGAGTGTCTGAAACACAGAAGCCTGATATGCTCCAGAATGAAGCAGATGCAGCACTTGATTGCATAAGAGCCGAAGTAAATCCAATTAGCAAGCCTCCTGCAGAGGAGTTTTGCATACTCAAGTATAGTCCAAGAAACACAATGTTCTGCTATTAAGTACAAATGAGAATCCATTTCAGTCTTGTCAAGAAGTTGTTTTGGACTCATCAGATTTCCAAGCCATCACAATTCAACCCCAGCAGCCCAGTCCCCAAGGAGCCACTCGCTCATTTCTCTACCACTGGGACTGGGGAGAGAATTGGAAAGGTAAAAATTCACAGGCTGAGATGAAGACAGTTCAACGGGAAATGCAAAAAACACACACACAAGCAAATGCAAACAAGGAATTAATGCCCTGCTTCCCATGGTTGGGCAGATGTCCAGCCACCTCCAGAAGAGCAGGGTCCCATAACTGTATCTAACAGTGACTTGGGAAGACAAACTCCATCACTCCAAAAGTCCCCTTCCTCCTCCTTCCCCCCACTTTATATCCTGTTGTCACACGGCCCAGAACAGCCCCTGGGTCAGTCTGGGTCACCTGTCCCAGCTGTGTCCCCTCCAACCCCCTCATGTACCTCCAGCCTCCTCACCAGCGTCGCCACAGNCCACACACACAAGCAAATGCAAACAAGGAATTAATGCCCTGCTTCCCATGGTTGGGCAGATGTCCAGCCACCTCCAGAAGAGCAGGGTCCCATAACTGTATCTAACAGTGACTTGGGAAGACAAACTCCATCACTCCAAAAGTCCCCTTCCTCCTCCTTCCCCCCACTTTATATCCTGTTGTCACACGGCCCAGAACATCCCCTGGGTCAGTCTGGGTCACCTGTCCCAGCTGTGTCCCCTCCAACCCCCGCATGTACCTCCAGCCTCCTCACCAGCGTCGCCACAGGAAGAGCAGAAAAGGCCTTGGCTCTCGTGCAAGTCCTGCTCAGCAACCACAAAACCATTTCTGTATCACCAACCCTGTGTCCACCACAAATCAAAAACAGAACCCCACACCAGATAGTGGGAAGGAAACTAACTCTGTCCCAGACAAAACCAGCACACAAGTCATCTTCTATTCTCCACAGCCCACCCCCCTCCAAAAAAAATTAATTTGAGGCATTCTTGCTCTTAACAGCTTTTGGTTTTCCTCTACTTCTCTAAAACTGAATGTTGCACTTTCTATTCAAAAGTAGGAGACAGGCAGCAAATGACACCATGCAGCAATAGTACAACCTTAATAAAACATCCCATTTCTATAGGACGTCTAGTTCCAAGTTTATTAAGCTCCTGAAAAATTACACTTAACCTGTTGCCTTACAACAGACTAAAAAGCCCATTGAAATAATCCTAAAAAATCATGTAAGTACTGCCTGATGTCACGTTATGAAGTGGTGAATATGGCTACAGCACAGCCCCTGAGCCAGCACTGAGCAGAGCTGGTAGTTTCACACAGCAAAGGACTCACTTGCACTGGCACAGCACCACATTTCAGCCAAAGTTGCCAAACTGCTTACAGTTCAAAAGCAGTATTACTCAGAATAGTCTCAGGAGTCTCTGCCATGTAAACTGTCAGACCAAGTTGAAACATTAATCTAGCATCACAGTTCCTTTGCAGCTAAAACAGACACAGCTATTTTCTTTGAATTTTAAAAAAACCCAAACAACTGAATCATCTGAAGTAGGAGCAGTTGATTCAAAGAAGGAAATTTAACTAGCAAAATGAAGATGCAAGAAATAAGCCTTCTTATTAAAATGAAATTTTAATTTAATTTTTCAGAATATTTTTACTCTTTTTATCACCTTGTCCTTAAATCAGTTAAGTTTATAAGGCACAGATAATACATTCACAAGTTATTTTTTATGCATAAAATGAAATTTAAGTAATTTTGGCAGGTATAATCAGTACGGTGAAGTGCAGAAAAAAATCAAAGACCTTTCATGAACTTAAGATGAAAAAACTGGATAGCTTCCAAAACACTGAAAGGCAAACAATTTAAAATCAACTATTTAAAAAAATTCTTAGTAGTGACAAACGACCATTGTGCGACTGCTATTACCTACACCAAGAAGTGGGGGAAATGGGTTTGTGGTTGCTCATGAATGAATATTATATGAGGCTTTAGGAAAAAATCTGAAGAATTCAACAGAAGATATAGTCCACTAGTTTAAATTACTCCAAGATACTGATCTTGCCAAGCTCCTCCCCAGCAAGAATGTTCTTCAAGAATGAAAATCATTCGAGGTCTAATCAAGTGCAGTACCAAAAAGGTAAAAAAGTTAAACCGGAAGATTAATTCTGCAGCACCTTCCTCTTCAACCAGTTCTGAAATAGTCCACTGGGAGTGTGACAATATTTTTTTCTAATGTTAATAAAGGAGACAAAGAAATTCCATTTTTACATCACTCTTGAAGTTTTACTTTGTCCTATACACAATATCTGTACAGTAGAACATGTATATTAAATTTTTAAGTCAATAAATATATGTGCATTAAGAATGCACACTCAAAGGTTTTTATTGATGGCCATGTGCAGTCAACTGTGGAGATCCCTGAAGTACTGGATGAGGGAACTGAATCACCACATGCAGTGCAAGATTTTGCAGCTGAGGGGGTGTTGGCTGATCTGGTAAACCAGATCAGATCTGTATCAGATCCAGCTAAGATCTGTGACAGCAAAAAGTTGACCCCTTTCAGCAGCAGTCCACACTTGTGCTGTGAGCTATATAAGCTGTTAAGGATTGTTAGTTTCAGTTTCTCTAGGACAAGGAACAAAAAAAAGCAGTAAGAACAGTATTAGCAGTTTGCTGAAGACAGTTCATGTTTTTTAGCATTCCACAAGTGTTCTGGGCTAAAGATTTATCACAAAGATTCAAGAGATCCAAGCATCAAGCAACATAAAAATACAAATTATACAAGGTCTTGATAAAATACAAGCCCTGGAGCACTAATATTATTTACTGCTGCAAACAGAGCAGTACACTCCTTCTTTGATAAAAATAGTTGTGATAAGTGAGGTATCAGGGTAAGCAAAGTGAGCATTCTCCCCACAGGCTGAAAAAGCATAAAAACATCCCTCTGCATGATGCAAGTAAAGCCTCATTGAGTACAGGTGCATTAAGGTCACTGCTGTTTAAAAGTTGTGAAAGAACAGTTACCAATTATAGGCTTCTGGGATATCCAGCAGCGCAGAGACCAAGACTAAGAGAGCTTCTCTCGTCCTATTTTAGTACAGTGAACCTCAGAAAGAAGATTCAAATTCAGCTCCCATACGTGAAGGACAGCAAGAAGGAAAAGTAATTTAAATTAAAAACAGACTCAAGAAAGAAGAGACCCAGAGACTGTAAACAAGATTCAGTAAAGTGGTGCAATAAACACTATGTGCAAGAATCTTCCTTGAGAGGGGAAGAAGCAGCTTTTAAAGACAGACCTTACGTAACACCATCAGCTAACTTGATACTCTACAAACATCTTTTAGCCTTTTATGCATCTTTAGCTGAGTTCTGCTTTCATTACAGACTAAGCAGACACAAACCATGAACTGAAAGAAAATTAAAACAAACAAATATTAGAGGTGTAGCAGCTGTTTAACATTGTCAAGACAGAATACACTGTCTTTAGAAAGCAGTGCCATACATAGACCTTTTCACTGTGCTTATGTTAAACATTTTAAGTCACCAGGTAAAAGGAAAAACTGCAATGTTTGAGAAAATACTTATCAAAGCCAGGAAGACAATTGAAAACAATGACAGTCATCCAGCCTGAGTGAAAAAAAAAAACAAAAAAAACCCCTCAGTTTGTATCAGGACTACCAGTAATGCCTTTTTTCTTACTCCTGTCTCCAAACTCAGACGACAGGTGCACAGATTTCTGCGTGGGAGGAAGCAAAACACACTTGTGCTTTTAAATACCTTGGGATTTCTTTTTGTTTTGATTTATAATTTGATCCGGGTGGGGGTGGAGGTGGTGTAAGGATCTTCCTCTGAGATCAGTACCTTGTAGCCTGTCAGTCAGTGCTCCTGGTGAGTATTTATCAAACAGAGCAGAGCTGCCAGTAGAGGGCTTGGTTCGCACCACAACCACTCACCACAGCTGCGAGGGACTGCACAAAGATCAAATTAGAATCGCTGATACACAGCGAGATTTTGCCTTAAGGAAAAACCAGTAAGCTCCCTAATTAATTCCGTGCTATACAGAAAAATCCCGAGTTTTTCCATTGGATTACACCGTGCAGGTCTGAATACTCTAAGAGTATATACCTGTCAGAACCATAAGGTCTGTGATATATTGACATGGTAACTGATAAACTGAAGAACACAAAGCCATGTGCAGTATCTTCTACGGGCTGTATCTTTACGTACAGATGTAGCTGACCCAGGCAAAACAGATATTCCTAAGATATAAGACAGGAAAAAATTAAGAGAAGCAAGGAGACTTTTAATCCTGACACTGTCTGAAGGCAGATCCCCTCAAGAGGGCAGGGGACACCACTGCAACAAAAACCTGCATGTCATGGTATGCTACCTTCCCTCCCAGTTTTTTGCTAACAAACGTCCTCTCACCTACACATCTCTGGAGACCAGAGCTCCTGAAACACATTCCCTTTATCCACAAGGCAGCAACTGCAACAGCATCACCAAATTCTCTCCCTAAATGTCTCTCTAAAGCAGAGTGAAACTAACACACATCAACTGGGTAAGGAACAGACTGATCACCTTAGCAATCTGCAGCCAACGACCTGCTAAGACAAGACCCCTCACCTAGAATTTGACATGATCAACCAAGACCAGTATTATGCAATTCACCCACCTCAGAGTACTGCAGCATCACCCAGCTGTGTTTCCACAGCCAGTTTCAAGAACAACCCCTTTCCTACAAGAAAAGCCACTGCTGGAATGACCACACGAACACAGTCCTGGTGGGAACCAGGACTGCAGGACAAAACCCTGTGAAATGGGACCCCTCCAGCACATGTATCTGTGTCTTCCTCAGTCAAACAATTACTCTTCTTCCAACACTGCTTTTCTGAGAACAGAATCAGTGGAAGTGTTAGACAGATGAAGCTTCTAAACAAGGTGAAAGGGAAAAAAAATCTGTTCTAAAACTGGCACTAGTATCAACAATGCTCCAACACTGCCTCACATTTATCTACCTACTAAAAGCAAACAGAATAGCACGAACTCTAACTGCCAGGCAAAATAGCTGCATTCAAAGCAGTGAACCATACTGCTGGTAAACAGTTTTGGATCATTCTTAACATAAAATAAGTGCCAATCTTGATGCACTGGGTCACAAGCAAAGGCACAATAGGTATTCACACAGTGTGAACTTTATGTAAGGGTACTAGGATGTTTGTACCAGCTGCCTTGCACAGACAGGCTGTACCTGATAAATTGGTACAAAATCCACAGCTGAAGAGCGAGGTTGATTCTTCAAGTTATCAGAAGTCAGTAAAATACCTTCTCAAACGCTCAGCATTATTCAACAGTAGAGACCTGCTACTCAGCAGGAACTGAAGTCACTTTGAGAATGGAGACAACAAGCCCTCTGAAAACAGTGAAGAAAGGTACAACAGCTTTGTGAACGTCCTCAATATAAAAGCACAGCACCACCTTGATTTAGAAGTTATCAGTACTCCGTGTTCACAAACCAAGTACATAACCAGAGATGGGATGTATTTTACACTCCTGAGATGGTGAGGAATGTAGGTATCTGATGCTATTAGCACGCACGACACACCCTTATTAAAAGCTTTTGTGTTCACAGCTTTATCTTGGAAAGTGTTTTGCTAAATTGGAAGCAAAAATAATGGCTTCGCTTCTTCACATAAGCCTAAGCTGCTAACGCTTTAAACGCTTTGAACATTAAACACCCTGCAACAGACCACTTGAATTACTTCAGGGAACTTAAACTAAATTCTCAACTTTGTACCGTGACCGTTTAAAAATTAATACTTTGTATCAAATGCAACCAAAATCCCTTATTCCATCCCCAGCACTTATTTAACAGGGGGAGGGGCCCAAGCAGACAGACATGACTTGAAAAAAGGAGCTATCTTCACATGTACATCTATCCACACTGCAGAACAAATTAATGACATTTAAGAAATTAATAATTTCACTTAATTAAAGCTCACAATGAAACTGTTTCGATAATGATCCTGTAATTAGGTTGCCTACTGCTCCTCATTGCCACGGACTACGAAGAAAATTGCTTGCCATGAATTTCTTAATGCAGAAATTACAATTTCAGAAATTATATTCCAGAATATTTTATATTCTGCACTGGAATGTCTTAGTGGTGTCAAAGAGCTTTCCAGACTGCTTAACACACCGAAAAAGCTGTTTGCCGACTCAAGAAATTTGAGCAATGTTCTGCTTGCAGCTGAATATCCAACACCTGGCCATCCCATCATGGACCAGGAATCAGAAATTTGAGGGGGCAGGAGGACAGAAAGTCAGTGTGGTTTCACATATACTACAAGCACACATATATGTGTTTTATTTATACCTCACCCAGATCCAAGCACAAGGCAGTAATTGCCAATTTCGATTTCATACTAACTTAGAATCAGACTACAGATCACCATTCAGCTCCATCAGGAAGGGACCTGGAAGGCAGGAGTAATTTGCAGTTATGGTTAGTAATTAAAATTAGAGATCTAATCTCAGATGTCACAAACAAGTATCTTTAAAATACACCAACCAATTATTTCTACTGGAACAATTCCACAGTTAGTTTCAAAAAATACCCTTAAACAATCACCACCATCACCACTCCCCCACCCCTAAAAAAAAAACCCCAAAACCCCACAGATCAGTGCTAATGCACTGAGCAGCCTAATAACGGTGTGGAACAGGTAAATCTGGAAAGAACACACCTTTCCTCATGGAACTCTACCTACAAAGCGTGAAAGGTAGTATGAAAAAAAGTTCTGGAAACAAAATATTCTTCCCTTCATTGGAACGTGGCCCATGTGTTCCTTTATTTCCCTAAACCCAGCAGAAAGAGCCCACTCAGAACATGGTCTTCTCTGAGCCCAGCCATACAACAATTTTCAAACTGCGAGAAAACAGCACTGCAACAGCTTAATCTATCTAGCGTTGGTTTAGTGACGATAGTTTAGAAAAAAAAAAAATCCGTGAAATTAATTCTACGTTCAGTCATTTAGCCAAGACAGCCTGCAATGCAAAGAAGGCTCTCACTGTCAACTCGTCTCAAATAACACACAGACTCGCAGTCCAAAATAGAAAAAGCTTGAGACGCACAGCTCCAAAATTTTTCGAGCCTTGACCGCGAGGCAGGGGCCACCGAGCAGCCACAGTAGCCAAGGATCGGTGCCTGTGCAGATCCAGCAGCATCCCACCCAGATCCCATCGGATCCAGCGGGCTCTGCCCCGGCTCTGCCGCACACATAAACCTCCGCCCGCTACCACAGCGAGCGCATCCTTTTCAATTTTTTTTTTTTTTATTTATTTAGCGTCCCTTCCAAACGTTTTGACTCCCCTTTCCGGACTAATTCCTACGGCAACCCCCCGAATTAATACCCTATTGCTGGAGGCGATTTGGAAATGGAAAACCTGTCAGAGATCCCCGCTGGGTTATGGGAAAAACAGACCTACAGCTCTGAATACCTCTCGCACTGAGGGACCATCTCCCAAAAGCACGTGTGTGCGGGGGGAGGATGGATATCACTGCGTCACGAAAAGACAAAAAAAAATAATAGAACTGAGACGCAAGCTATGCACCCGCGCTGTTTGCGCCTCCTCGA
>VZRM01002257.1:22618-61852 GCA_013397955.1 Grantiella picta | reverse complement strand
CCCGACCCCTTCACACTCACCCCTCGGATCCCCCTTTTTTGCCCCCCAGCCTCTGGATCTCTGCCAATTGCACTGTAAAAACCATTTGCATAATAGATCTAATGTCAGTAATGTCTTCTGTCTCCTCTGCTGCAGCGTTTTGTCCCTGTTCTCTTAAAGTTTATTCTTTCTCAAGGAGCATACACGGTTCTTTATTTGAGAAGTGGGGTTGTTCTGCCTCTTTGCTCTTACTGGAACCTAAGTGCCTGGATAATCCATTAAAGCATATGATGTTGGCTCTGAGGCTGTGAAAAGAAACCTCAGATGGGAGTGAAATACTTCAGCTTGCATAGTCGGAATTTAAACAGGGACTCACCAATCATTTTTCGTTGTGTATTTTTATTGTTTTTATACTTGAAGGTAGCAGCTCACAGAATATCTGGAGTTGTGAGCTGTGTCTCCAAACAGTTTCGTCTTATTTAGGTGCTAAAAATCATCAAGCAAACATTCACTTCAGGCAGGCCTCTTGAGCAATGCCATGTCTTTATTTCAGTAACATTTTAGGTGGTACTTCTTGGTTGCAAATCTTTTTTTTTTTCCCCGATGTGTAGTTTTGTATATTTTCCCCCTCTGCCTAGCAAACTCTGAATGGTGACATCCATTTTCTAGCTCACCACATCTCTACTGTTTTATTTCAGTTAACAACAAACCTGGTGACATCATCCAACAGAAAATGACTGGAGCTATAAAACAAAGCTTGCTTTTCCATAACAATTAGAGGAAGAAGTATTTCAATTCTGGGGATGTGCACATTCCTAAAAAAGCTGAGGATGCTTCGGTAGCTTAAAAAGGTGGGTACATTGATTCTTTCTTGTTTAAACACTGTTCTAGAAAAAGAGTAAAAATCATGTACTTCAAAACAGTTTGAGACATTCTTTGATAGACTCACAAATTAAAAAAGAAAAATGATGAAATATTTTAAACATTTTGCAAATTTTCAGAGTGTAAAGAAAATAAAATCTTTGTGCAAACTGGAAAATAAAAGATTAAGCCATGGTGAAGTTTTTACTTTTGTGAGGGTGCAAGGACTTGAAAAACCATGGATGATGAAGGGAATGAGTCAAAATAAAAGATTTTTGTTCAGAACTGAAAGTAAACGGCACCCAAACAGCAGATGATAAGCAAAGAAAATCCACCGTACATTTTTCATGAGCAGACATAAACATCTGCATGGAACATCATATGATAAGGTGTTTGGAAACAGTTTAGACTTGGAAATGGCAATTTCTGTCAGTTCCCTGTATAAATAAGTGAAAACAGAGAGGGGAAGCAGCTTGTGAAATCCCATGGATGTTATACAGTTGATGATGATGGGATGATACTGCGATGTTTAGACATTTTAAAGGACACTCTTCATGGACAAGTGGATGTGTGTTGGCTACGTCTGTGAAGCCCATGGCCTGCCTGGTGTCAGTTCCAACCCCTCATCATTCTATCATTCCATGGTTCTATGAATGTGAGAAAATGCTAAATAGTGGCTTTGAAGAAAACAAGAAGTTGAGGATGCCAGCACAGTCCCCAAGAAAGAAAAGGAAATGGAGGACCCAAGAAAAACGTTGATGAGGAAAATGCAGACCTCTCAGAGTTAAAAGGATCAAAGAGATGAGGAAATACCACTGTATGAGAAGCTGGCAACAGCAGTAAGAGGAAAATGAACCAAGTTTTTGTCAAGGTTCTGGGACTTCATGTAACCCATGAGAAGGGTGAGAGATTTTGTAACTGTAAGGGTGGCTAAAAGGCACACAAATTCCCATTAATGGCCAATTAAAATGTCATGGATAACTAAGAGATACACTTCGAGGGAAGAAAAAAAGAATACTCACTTTAAGGTCGTTAATTAAATGGTTTTTGTCATACCACTACTTAAAACATCACCACAGTAGAGTTTGATTGCCATTGGTGAAGAATAAAGCATAACACATTAAACAAACATAAGCAATAAATTACTCTTACTCTGACCAAGATTGTTTACCACAGAACATTACCAGTTTTTTTTTCTTTAGAAAGTGAGGAGGGGGAAGCTGTAGAGGGATTCAGTATCCTTTGACAAGCTGCCTTCTTTTTCTACTTTGAACTTGCTATTTGCCATCTTTGTCAGGTACTTCGTAGGGCTCATTTGATAACTAGTGTGAAACCGGAAAATGCAAACATTCTATACTATTACGATTGTTGTGGTCATTTAGACTAGATCTCAATCCTGTTTTGCTGTTTTCCAAGCAGAAGAACTCTAATTTTAAGTCTTTCCTCCTGTGGACACCATTCCTCATATCTTTTATGCTCTCTGGTTCTAAGAGATCCTTTTTGAGAGGTGCACACAAGTTCAGTTTGTGAGTCCACCGTGGGTTTCCTTTTTAGTGTGTGGAAATTTTTCTTCCTTTTAGTTTTGCATGATTTGTCTGATGTCAGGCACCAGACTTACAAGCCTGTAGATGCACAGTTCTCCCCTCAGATCATTAAATCAGTGTATGCTGTTTCCAAAGCCCACATCCTCCTGCACCAAACTGGTTTTAAGGTGCTGTGCATCAGGGTTGATAATTCAGCAGTTTCATCCTTAAATACTTCTAGAGTTCAGGACTGAGTGCCATTTGGGCTTGTCTCCTTGTTGGTGTTCAGGCAGATCACTCCTAGTCATCCATTGCAAAGAAAGGCAAAAAAGAGGCAGAGAAGCATTTCCTGCCTCTTCCAAAATGCAGGCAGGTGACAAAAACTCATTTTGTGTACCTGATAGGGCCTTTTCTTCTCTGAGGGCTCTTTATGTCATCATCATCCATTGGCCTTAGGCTCTTGAAATGCATGCTGTTCCAGATATAGGTAATAATTTTATTTTTTTTCTCTATGTTTTATTGGGAAAGTAATCTCATGCTTATGATCTGTTTTGATTTGTTTTTAATACATTTTGACACTTCAGCTTTTGCAAGGAAAAGTTTATTCTAGTAACTTGCCTTATTCCTGCTGTTTGGTTGTGCCAGCTTCCTCTCAACCTTTCTCAAGACATTCTTGATTGGTGATACGAATTTTTGATCTCTCCAAAATATTTTTTTCTGCAGTTGGCGCCTGTAAGAATCTAACTCTTTGGTATTCTCACCAGCTTTCTCTTTGATCAGTTTCCTCATTTGTTGGATTTTTTTTGTTTTTTTGGTGAATATATGTCTGGTGGACTTGGGGGTTTTGCATGCTTTTTGGCCCTACAGAGTAAGCTACAGTCACTGTTTCAATGCAGTTCTTCGGTGCTAAAAATTTAGAGCAGGTCCTGTGTGTGTGCTGCTTAACCATAATGAGGGTTATTTGCCCTCTTGTATGTCATCTACCTAGTTGCCTCTTGGTGCAGTCATCATTAGCATCTAAAAATGTTGTTTCTGCATCTTGTTTCCCATTTCCCCAGCTCACACACAGCCTGATTCTTTGTTCCTTTTCCTCCCCATTTCTTCACTTCCTTTTTTTTCCCCTTCTTTTTCCCATCCTGCTCCACAGAAAATAGAGGCAGAGTTAATATTTGTATTCTCCTACTGTGCTCTTTATTGTGTCTTTTATAATTATTACAGGTGTTCATCCAAATCAGTGTTTAAGGTAATACTGTCTTTCTTTTCCAAGAAATCTGGATGAAGTCCTAACAAATACGGTATTGTCATGTGGTAACTTACCTGTATTTGTATTACACTAATCCTAGCTTACAAGAAAAAAAGGTAATTGCAGCAACACTTTTGAATGGCTGCCAGATAAATCCTATGATTAAGACACTTAGAAATGAAATCCGTTTGCTGGCAGCCGGATGTGGTGGTGGAAAATCTCTTCCAAGGGGCCTTTCTTGTTCTGATCATGCTTTAGACATGTCTCTGTGTGTCTTCAGTATTTCACTGCCCTTGTTTTAATGGACCTGGTGGTCCATATATACTCTATTCCTAAAATTTTAGTGTTTCTAACATTCTCTGACGACTGGCATGCAAGATAGGTTTTGAATAGCTTCTTCAAAGGGCTCCAGTTTTAATACTATGTCACTGCCCTTGTTTTTATGGACCTGGTGGTCCATATATACTCTATTCCTAAAATTTTAGTGTTTCTAACATTCTCTGACGACTGGCATGCAAGATAGGTTTTGAATAGCTTCTTCAAAGGGCTCCAGTTTTAATACTATGTCACTGCCCTTGTTTTTATGGACCTGGTGGTCCATATATACTCTATTCCTAAAATTTTAGTGTTTCTAACATTCTCTGACGACTGGCATGCAAGATAGGTTTTGAATAGCTTCTTCAAAGGGCTCCAGTTTTAATTCTATGTCACCAATGTATTTGCTTAAGAGTGAGGTGCAGGGTATGTTCATGTCCATCCAGAAATGTAAGTTTTTGCAAGACGTCGTGCAGTTTTGGTAGCTGCAGGAAGGATTTTCAGCACCTGCTCCCTGCTCTGACGTGAGTTCCCATGTCTAGTTTTATGGTTCTGGTTTATCTTTAAAGTTCTGGTTGTCTTGGTACCCAAGAGATTGCCTTTCATCCTGTGCCCATAACGGTCCAGTTGAGACCAGCAAAGCCCCACAGGCTCTAGAAACCACTGCCAAGGTGTGCATGTGACACAGTGAGATTAAATGCAAAGACAGACCTTATAATTATGCACTTCAATTATCACATATCATTCAGAGCACTTATTATCTGACTCATTGCTCTTTTTGCCCAGTGTTTGAAAATTGCAGTGTGTACGTACATGCGTTAGGAATAACAAATTATTCAAAGGGAGATGGAATTCATTATTTCAGAGTGCTGTGGTTATAGGCAGATACATCAAAAATTATTTGAAAATATGGATGAATTTACTGCAACAATTCTGGAAATAAGCCAACAAACAGACCTTTTGTGCAGTCTAATGTACCTTCAAAGCAAAACTATGCTCTTTGTGGGGTTTTTTTGTGAAGGAATTTTATCACAGATGAAGCTGCAGGCTATCACTGTGGTACTGCTGAAAAGTCAAGTGGGCAGCCTTAATACTTAGTAACTCTTCAGTCCAGACTACAGAGGACTAATTTTGATTCCAAACTAAGCAGCCGAGCAGCTCAGGACAGAGCTCATACAGTCTGTCTCACCTGAGCTCCTCCAATTTCATTTCTCTGTGGGCTAGGAACCTGTTCTGATACTTTGTTTCTCACCTCTGTGTGAGCAAAGTCCATTTTGTGTGATTCAGTTCCTTCATCAGTTCATCTCTTTGCTCTCTAGAGCTACAGGCAAGAAGTTGTCTCAGACATAAAACTTCTGGAGGTTGTAGTCTGCATGTAGTCATGAGACAGCCAAAACACAGGGATGAGGAACTGCTTTACCCTTCAGGGATGTAGCTAAATGTTTCTATTTCTCATTTTTTCTTATTCAAAGGGGGGTTTTTTTGGTTTTTGGTGGTTTTTTTTTCTTTTTTTTGGTTGCTTGGTTGAGGTTTTTTTGTTTGGTTGCTTAATTATTTTTTCTGGAAGATAAAATATCTTCTCCATCTTTGTATCCCATTCATTATTTTCTGAAATGCATGTCCTTGGGAGCAAATACCCTTTTGTAAAAAAGCCAAAGGAGGCAGGTTGGCCAGCAGCCCACCAGCGTCCACAGATATCTATATTACCAGAAGCTCAAGCCAGCCAACCACATTCTACTCATGCAATTAATTTTCAGTCCTTTTATTTTAATTCTTATTGTACTAGGACAGTCAGTCCATTAATTTTTTTTTTCATGTTCTATAAACACTCATTATCAAAATTGAGTGGAAGTTACCAATAATTTATGCTGCAGTCATCCTTTTGTTTGGATTTTTTTTTTCACTTTGCTTACTTAATTCAGTGTTAAGAAGACTCCCAGTTTTTGTCCTGCCATATCACAGCTTAAAACTGAGTGGTTCAGGCTAGAGGGAAAATCTAATTTTTTTAATATAAATCTTTATACCCTCCTCTGATATGACAAACTAAATGTGTCCCATATGCCATAAGTATCAAGTGGTGTTTATCCAGTCATTATACACGTTTTTCATGTTAATTTATGAGTTTGTGGAGTTCACATGTTCAGGAAATTAAGATTAAGGGAAAGGAGCATTGCACTACTTCTGTTGTATGTCAGCATTGTCATCTCTTACTCCTTACCAAACAAAAAAAACCGCAGCCAACCAACCAACCAACCAAAAAAAAAAGCAACAAAAAATATTCAATATGAATATTTGGATTCATATTCAAATCCTTGGGGAAGTATGCTATGTGATTGTGATTCGTATGGTATATGTTTGGCATCAGAGGATGTGATCCTTGGAGATCAGGCAGGGAAGATGAATCTTTCCCACATCCCTGAGGATGTCTGCATAGGGCACTTGTGTCCCAGCATGCCTCCAGCCTTTGGAGTGCAGCCACTGGGAGGGAATCAAGTAAGCTTGTTCATAAGCAGTTTTAATAACTATTCTCTCTTTTCGTCTTCAGAACAGGAAATTAGTGTGTGAGCACAAAGGAGCAAAAGTGCAAGAAGATATTTAGCAGTGGTTAAAGAGCACATTCTGGCTTCAACCATTTTACGGATAGGAAAACTGAGGCATAGAAAGATGACAGCCCGAGTCGAATCTACTGTGTGAGAGTGGAGGTGGATTATTTTGAACACACAATACCCTCTCAGTTTTCATTTCCACATTTTTGTTCCACCCACAGATTCATTGGGGAAATTGCTAATACTGAAGGCAGTCAAATCCATTCTAATCTTATAAGCAGTGGAAGCTGAAAATGGAGGTTTGTAGCAATGTTTTCCCCATGCTTCCAGACTAAGAAATAGAGATTGCATTACAGATACTAGTTGTAGGTCCTTTGTGTAATGTTTAAAGATATGTTGGCAGGATATGTTGCTGTATATTGTATTCCTGAACAATGCTAAGTGTTTTGGTCAAGTGCTCTTTTTTCTTGGGGTATTTTTGTATGTGGTATTGAAGCCTTTAAATGCTCAGATAGTGACTCACCTGCATCCTTTCAAAGAGTTTATCACTAATCTCAGGAAATCATTACACCAAGGTTTATTAGAAAACAAAAAAGGTAGCCCCATGTCTTTACATAGGGCTGGAATCCAAATGTTTTTCTTCTTATAATTAAAAATGGTTTTGAACTCTTTCCCTAGGATAAGTTCAGGGTGACCTGAATGAATGGTCCCCAGGAGAGCTAAGGAAATTTAATATTTATGAGAATTCATTGGAAAACATGGCATGTAGATAGAATGTAGACACTTCTAAGTAAACTTGATTGATTCAAAAGAAAAAAAAAAGATGAAAACCCCACCATGGTCTAAAAAGGTAAAAAAGGGATGAAACCTGTGAGAGTGGTAAGGTCCTGGCACAGGTTGCCCAGAGAAGCTGTGGCTGCCCCTGGATCCTTGGAAGTGTCCAAGGCCAGGCTGGACAGGACTTGGAGCAACCTGGGATAGTGGAAGGTGTCCCTGCCCTTGGCAGGGGTTGGAAGGAGATGATCCTAAATATCACTTCCTATTGAAGCCATTCTGTGATTCTATTTTTTTTTATATCATTAAATTTTTGTAATAATATTCAATCATTCACTCATCTCCTTTTGAAATCATACAGACAAGTTGATTAGTCTGTATTTAAAAAAAAGCACAATAGACAAAAATTTCCAGTTTTCTAGAAAATAGAAACAAAAATTTTTTGAAGTGGAAAAATGAGAGACTGAATTCTGTGATTCTACTTATGAGGGTCAAACAGGAAGGAGCTTAGTACATGTGTGCAAAATGCTGTAAGGATTTTAGAGGAGGGAAAATGGAGCTACAATCAATCTTTCAACTATAATGGAACTATCAATTAAGTGAAAAATGATGACATGCAGTGTCATAAACTTGCTGATGCAGATGCCATAGACTTAGGTAGGTGGGAAGAAAGGCGTAGTCATTCAAATGACCAATAAAACATCGTCAGTTTTCAGGCAGAGGAAAATATTAAAGCTCTTAATCTGTTTCTGTCAAAGTGTATGTGAACTCTTCGCAAGGATTAGGCAGAATTTCTCCTCAAAATCAGTGTATAAGTTGCTATCTGAATTTACTCATGCTTGCATCTGGTGCTGGTCCCTTTAGAGACAGGATTTCTAGATGATGTTTGCATTAACTTCACGCAGTGCTGGTGGAAAAAGTGGGCATCAGGTTCCTTTATAAAGGCTAGGAAACTAAACTGGCAGCACAAAATCGGATGCAAATTCTGGTAGAAATGTTCAAAAGAGAATCTACTTTTATCATTTGCTTCCCCCTTGATGAAAGGTGCCTAGAGCATCATTGAAACAGACACTGAGTTGCTGCAGCTTTGATCGATTAACTGGTTCATATTTTCAAAACGTCCTGTAGGCAGCTCATTCAGACCAAGAGGGAGAACTTCTGCTGTAACTATGGCTTGTTCCTGTCCCACATGTCACATTGCAGAATCTGTTTTACCCAGTTTCAAAAATAACTTCTTCAACTCTGTCAAAAAACATATGGCAAACATCGCCCCCACACATTGCAGTCTATTGTCATCACCCATTTATGTCAAATTAATATCCTAGGCTCTCCTTAATCTTCAGGATGGGCTGGAAGAAAATGCATTAGAGATACTGTCCTGACGCTGTCTCTAAACATCCTCTGCTTTTGAGATCTCCTTATCCTTCTCAACCAGAACATTAAAATGCAGAAATAACTAATTTTGTCTTTTTGCAGTGCTCCTTCTTTCCTCTGTCAGCAAGCAGCAGTTTTTTCTCCTATCCCTTTATGGTGTGATCTCTTCAAAGAATATTTTAGTTCTGGTTTGTAATGGAAATAATAAGTGATTCTTCATTACTTTTGTGCTCCTGTTTGGCCCAGTAAAAACAAACCTTGTTTTTGTGTGACAAGCTAACTTCCACAGCAAAGACACACTGTAGACAAGGATTTGCCTCCGTTCTGCCACTGTCTTGTCTCATTTACATGTAAAATTTTGAATCCCTATCTGATTGTTTCTCCTGAAGCTATTGCCAGTATTCTGTTTTATATTCCTTTATTTGTTCTGTTCTGTCTTTCCTCTTGGCCTTTGTCAGTAATAGAGCTTGAGCTTCAGCAGGTTGAAAGGCATCTGATCCCAGATTACAGTTTTCAGTACTCTTCTAGGACACTGAATTTTTAAAAATTCTTAATGACCTATACTGTATTGAAACAAATGTTCAGTTGAATAATTGTGTTATGTACATAGCTAGATATCCAACTTAGCAAATTATGTAAGCACATGTTCACCTCCTCTGCTATTCAGCAAGGCACCGAAGAATTAATTTAGCATTAAACTTGCTGAGGTCCACTAAGGTTGAGCAGTTTTTTTTAAGAGACATGCCAAACAGAGGTGGATTGCTAAAAGAAATCCCTCATTAAACATCATTTTGCAGTTTGGAGCATGGGTGAAAAAAAAAAGAGAGGTAAAAAATATGGGCACTAACAAGGAGGTTGGAGTTCCAGGTTGAAACACTTCATCTCTCACCAGACATACTGACATATTTTAATATTGCCACTGAGGTTACTAATTTGATTCCCTTTTTCTTTTTTTTTTTTAAAAAGGAAATGTATTTAATAAAAAATTGGAAATAAAACTGAATATGGTATTTACATCAAATTTCCCTGGATTTAGTTTTCTAGCGACTGAGCCTAGTTGTGAGCCAGACAGTGACGTCCATAAAAGATTCTTTAATGATTCATATGGGGTTTTTCTATTTGACCCTACATCTTCAGCTCCTTGGGTGAATATGTACTGTAATCCATCCATAAGCATTGCACCATGTTCTTGTATTAAATATAAGGAAGAATTCTGCATAGTATGTGCAGAATTATTCCTTATATTTAAGGGAAGCTTCTTTTGCAGGAAGTAACACACAGCATATTTATTGGGAAGCTCCTACTTCTCTAACAATATGAACGTCACCATTACTTTGCTAAGTTGACAATTATTTCCATTTAGGTAGAATATTAACGTATGTATTTACATGTTCCAACAGGAAAGCAGGTGTTTTCTCTTTTTTGATGAGTAAAATAGGTAAATGCTGAAACTGGCATTTTAGAAAGTAGTTTTTGTCACTCCCTTCTTTCCTTAATTCTCTGTCAAAAGGTTGATAAACTCTTGACATGTCAAGCATTTGGCAACTAGATACAAATAAATAGTCTTGTCAATTTATGAAATTTTACTTTTGTATCTTCGTACTAAAGTGTAGACATATATTTTCGACACCAGAAAGGCCTTCGCTAATAAGATTACCTGAAAACTTATGCTTAGCAATGTTCTGTGAAAACTGCAACTTTGACTTTGTAATCTGATAATTTTTCATGTATTTGCGTCTTCTCTTCAATCAGATTTCTGATGATATTTCAATAACTTTTTTTTCAATTAAAAACCTACAATTTATCTTTTTTTCCCCAAAGAGTTACTCTTCTCAAATAAGCCAGGGTGACCTTAAAACATTATGTAATATAATAATTTTGCCACTTAGAACAATGAAATTAGAAAATAAATTTACATTAAAACTGCTGTGTTAGCTATGAATACTTCACATGATTTAGTCCTTACAGTTATGGTAAAGAATTACTCTTTTGATAAATATTATTCTAGTGGATGAATAACTGTTCCTTTAAGATAACTGACTCATAAATACAAATATGATTCACAAAGAGTTCCCAGTAAAAATTTTGTTTTCTGTTTATCCAGTATGCACAGGAAGGAAAGGTCAGGGCTAAAGGCAGAAAGTGTAGAAATCCAGGACAAAAAGTAATGATACATAGTATGTTTTAATCTTTCACAGCTGTTGCCATCCCTCTTTCTGTACTATCCAGATGTACCAAAATTCTTGTTTTTAATCTGGCTAATGTCAGATTGAACACTACACATTTCACACACACAATTGAAGTCACTCTTGATTTCTTCACCTTCTGACTAGGACTTGGGTCAAATTCAAGACCTATTTTTTACCAGTCGAGTCAGTCCGCAGATATCAGGGGAAAAAACACAATACTAAGAAAAATCTGCTGGATAATTTTTGCATTGCTCTGCAGTGAGATTGTCTCTAACTTACATTTATGTTGTGCTGCTTTTTAAAATCTAATAGATAAAAATTGAATCAATGAAATTAATGCTTGGCTAATTTATCATTATTTAAAAAACCCCAAACCCCAAGGTCAAATTTATTATCAATCTGTTAGTTTTAGTCCTGTCTTGTAACCTCTATTCAAATTCTTTTCAGGCTTGGAGACTGATTTGGTAGTGGATACCTTTTTATCTTGTTCTGAGTCTGGTTAATGGGTCTGTAAGTTGCTATCTTTCTGCCAGTTGTATTTTCCTGGTATTTGTTTTCTACATGGGTAGTAGCATTTCTTCAAAGTAGTGAATTTTCAGATTTCAGAAATGGCTCTAGAGGTTCATCATCACAACAACATGAGCTAAAATGTATTCACAGGAATTCACAAGAACTGTGGATATATGGGGAAGATAAAACATAACCACTCTTGCGTTAAAACTTTGTTGGAGATGAAAACTGTAACAAAACAATTATTCATTTATTTATTATACAGCAAAACAGTGGTTCTTTAGTTAAGCCACCAGCATAAAAATAACTGTTAGCCGGCAAAAATCCATTCTCTGTGAATAAACTTGCTGCTTTTATTCCTCATTTCTCTTTTGCACGACTAGCCTGAATGGGAATTGCCCAAAGACAGCAATAGAACACCCTCTTCCAGAGCTCCTGTTTGAACTGCCTCCCAGTGCCAGCATCCTACCATCTGGCTGTGCCAAAGCACCTTGTCCTCCTCTTCTGATGGGAACACTAGGAACTCGCCTGCTCTCACTAGACAAAACACTGGATTAGCCATTCGAGTTAAAGGTTAACTCTAAGAGCCCTTTAGTTTTGCAATCCTATTCTCTGAGGAAAATAATTTATTGTACTGCACAGAAGCCTCAGTTCACATGAAATGAATTAATCTATTCAGCTGAGGTACCTCGTCTTCCCAGACTCAGCTTGGAATCCCTTGGTGTGGGGGAGAACTTCCTGAAGGCAGTCAGCCTAGTCAAGTTCTTACCCTCCTTCCAGAGGGTCCTAACTCCTTCTGCTGGCTGTGGAGAGCAGAAAGGCCAGCTAAGTTCTTGAACTGTTCAAAATTAGGTAACTGGCACACAACCCAAGATGTTATATCAGTGCTTGCATCGAAACTCAGGATTGCCGAGGCTGTCAGGCAAGGATTGGATAGGGCAGGATTTGTCACCCATTCTGAGAGAAGAGAGCTGTTTTACACAGGATTCTGCCACTGAAGAATAAAACCTCTGCTTCTGGATGCAGCGTGTGCATGTTTCTTCTTGATTCTTTTTCCCTCTTGAAAAGAAGCAATAGGGTTATTACAGCCCCAGGCGATGTACAGAGGCAAATCTGACCAAGCAAAATGTGCAATGGACTCAGATGATGAGAACAACAATGGGCAGAGTGACGAGGAAGGAAAACAGATATTCAGAAGGTGTGTAACTGTAGCTTTGGGATAAGACAAACCAAGTGCCCCAGTGACATTCAGGATATGTGTTTGCCCCGTTAAACGCACAATGGTAGATTTCCCATTGCCTCTGTCTCATCTGGTGTTTAAGTAGCTTAGATTCTCTGCCCTTGGAGAGCTCCGTTGAGCAGACGTTTCTATCTGCCCTACCCTCACACCACAAAGTTCTCCAGCCTCTCACATGAAAGCGTCATTGTTGGTGTTTGCTCTGCCTTTTCATATCTAGGCAATCTTTCACCTAGCCAGGGCAGGTGTAATGTCAGGATTATTCCCCGCCAAAAGTAGCAGATACATGTTCCTGGATCGGCCTTTGCATTCTTATCCATCTTGTCAATACATACGTAATATGTTTTCATGGAATTTTTTTTTATCTGTACCACGAGCTGCAACATGTAAATGTTTGTGTCTGCAATGAGTGTGTACTTTTCAAGGACATTTTTGGAAAAACAGGGTAATACTTCTTAAAATACTATCTCAGCGTTACATGAAAAGAGCAATTAATTTAATAGTGTTACTTGCACTATAATCATAATATTTTATTAATAAATACTGCAAATTTTAGAATATCTGGTTTTGTTGCAGCAACATTATATCTCCTGAGGAGATAATTGCACGTCATTTTCAGGATTAAATCATGTTGCCCTCCTTACAACTTCTGACTTTTCAAAATAAGTCTTGTATTTTCTATTGGAAACACTCATGTGGAAGCAAATAGTTCACCATGTGTCTTCCTCCTCATGGGTGTAGAAACAGAGGGGGACTTAACAGTGATGGTGGGACAGATTGTGATCCTATAATATGGAATAGCAGTTAGATTCTTAGGATCCCAAAACTGGGGAGAAAACTTACACACGTTTGGCCTTTCTTTAGATTCAGTCAGTTTAGTAAAGCTGAAGAGCTGAAATGCTGACATAAGCTTTTGTCAGAGCTTTCTGAAATTCAACAGTTGTTATCAAAACATTGTGTAAACTTTATGGCTACACAGTTCCAGGTTTTGGCTTGGGCTCTGATTGCACTTGAATTGTTTCCGAGTGATCAAAAGAGAAATTAATAGATGCCTAGTAAGAAAGTTCACTTTATTCTATTTACAGTCTAGTCTAATCTCAATACGTTTAGATAGCAACGATAAACATCCCTTTGAACTGAACCTCACCTATTCCTGAAGGATTACAGAACATTGGAGTCTGGGAAAGCATTAAATACAACTGCTGGCTCGGATTAATTAGACTTGTGGATTTCTTAAGGGCTCACAAAGGTTTCACTGAACTTACAGAACTACACATTGTGCATCCACGTGGATATTCCCTATATATTATGGGAGAGCAGCAGTTTATTGTATTTTATTGAGAGCAGGTGGTCTAAAAGGTGGGGGACTTGCTGTCTTAGCTGTGGAGATGTTGGATAGGACAGAGGGAGCTTTATGCTTTCCAAAGCAGGCATCTATTAATAGAAATCAGAGCCTGGAATATATCCTCTGGTGTAGCCATAAGCAATTCAAAAACACAATTAACAAATATTCAGCGGATGTCATTTGTGTTCTAGGTTGTTAATGCCAGAAAGCTATTATTAGAATTATGAAGTACTTTGACAACTTGCACTTTGGGGAATACAACATTTTCCTTTGTTTGCAATGTGCTGCTTACTAAGTTTCGGTTGAATTTAGATTTAAACAGTATCCTCTATATTGTTAAAAGTTAGAAATCTGGATTAGACAAACCTACCATTGCTTCTCAGATGGATTGAAATATGTTGTCAGTTGGAATTTTTTAAATTTAAAATTTAAATCTAACCCTCATGATAGCAAAACTGATTCATTTCAGTAGAGTAACCTCAAACTAAGTGCTGTATGGGTAAAGTTAAAATCCCCAGAGTGAAAGAGGTCAGCTTCAGTTTAATTTATGGTATTTACATTCATGTGATGTAAAATTCTTTGTCAGAAGAAAAACTGGTTTGAGGCACACACTTAAATTTACAATTTTTATCCAAGTTTAAATTCTGTGAAAATTGACTAGATGCTTTGTTGATTAGGAACAGAATTGGTTGATGCTGAAGTGCTGGCATTTGCTGATGGACTCTGTTGCACATGAGGCTCTCTGCAGAAACACCGATTTTAATAACAACAAAGCCAAAGATGGTGCCATCTTTTCCACACATTCATGAACTGATAAGTGCTTTCACGTTTCTTTTTACCTTCAAGTGCTGAATTTACTTGTTTTCTAATGAAAATGTTAAAAATGAAACAAACTATCCCACATCCAAACAAACCACTTCCTTACAAGTACCTCTCAGGCAGAATTGTTGAGCTTTTTTATGCATTCTTCTTTGTTGTTTGAATCTTGGGTTAGATTTTCTATATTGCTGGGATACAGATATGAACAATTTCCTTGATATATCTCGATAAAACCTTATATACTGCAGCTACAATGCAGATATACTAGAGCTACAATGCAGTATAATTTTTTATATTTAGCTTTGTTATATTTCAAAGGGCAGGAATAGCTTTTGTGTAAGTCAAATTTCTATGAAATGGATCACTGAATTTTAAGAGGATTTTTCAAAGTATTTTTCTAATGCATATCTATAAATTTACAGTATTATTGAATTGAATTTTAATTATTAGACACTCAGTTTATGATTGTGTGGATTTTTGTGTATTTTTGTGAAAATACCCAATATGCTGCACAGTGATTTTTATATGGTGCAAAACACTTAAATGAGTTCTAACACAGCATGATGCACACAAATATTGTGTGACTGTAAGGTAATGGAAATGCAGACACCAGGATGTGTGCATGCTTATGTCAACTGGATGTTTCTCTCTGGCCAGTAATTAAATATTTACAGAGGGAGACAAAAGAATGTCCCTTAGGCTGAGATCTCACAGAGTTGTATGTGTAGCAACATTGAGGGTACTAAACTATTCAGGAGATGTCCAGTAGTAGGGGAGTTGGAAACAACACTAATGTTTTGATAGCAATTTTGGCAATAAAATGTTCTTAGAGCCTTGCCCCCTTGGCCAGCTGGCTCCCTTGCAGACGTTTGCCAGGATCAACATTTCTGTACTTGTGCCACTGACTTTGCTCTGCAAGCACTCACATGGGCTGGGCCACCCCAATGCCTCCAACAGCCCGACAAACTAATAGGTGAAGCAGAAGAAAGTATTCTGAAAATCTGCCTGAGCAGCAGTGAGAAGGATTTTTAATCCTGTTGCAGGGACCCTCCCCAGGATGATAATTTAAGTGTTGATATGAACGAGGTGGATGTGAAGCATCACATCACACAAAGGGGCTGCTGGATATTTTTAAACTTGAAGTTTCCTTTTTATGCTGGTCTTTGTTAAATAGAATGATTCTGGTCATTTAGATTCTGGTCATTTGTCCCAATCTTCCTATCACTTTAATTCCACATTAACAAGTAAGATCTTTCTTATTTGGTGATATGCAGGTTTGTACTCTGGTAAATTGATTTTAGGCTAATGTTTAGGAGGTGCAATGTTCTCAGAATGTCAGTTTTGCATAGCACAGAATGCTTGGTCTTCTCACTGGCTGTCTGGCTGCAAGAAGGACATCATGTACCTCAGAGACCCTCCAAATATGCTTCAGACAGAAAGCACTAAAAAAAGCAACAGTATACATTTCTACATATTTAATTTTTTACAGTCATAAATGGGGACCTGTTTGTGCTTACTCTGAATCATTACTGGAGCAAAAAATTAATAAATAGATGGAGAGAGGCTGACATGCAAGTTGGAATAAAAATTTCGTAGAGTTTTTTTCCCTTCTTGGGTTTTTTCCCTTCTTGGGTTTTTTCCCATCTTGGTCCAAGGTAAACCTTGGAATTACTCGGTTTGTTGTCCTCTGCCATTCTTCTTCCTACCTTTTCATATTTAGAAACCCCAGTGTGCTCCACCAGGACGAAAATATTATGGAAAATGCAACTTCAAATATCCCAAGGCCCCGGAAGTGGATTGTTTAGTTGGGCTGAAAATTTGGAATTCAGTAAACCGACCTTCCTGGAATTATGAACCATCTGTCAAAGCATTCACAAAGGCTGGACTCCACAAAATGTATGGAGAGGCCAAAAGAAAAGAGCTGTGTGGTTGAAGGCAGCAGACAGGATCTTCCCGTGGATTTAATCTGGATGTTGGCTGGACTGGATGCTGCTGACTGCACGGCTGGTTCTCACAATAACCACAACTGCCCGGGAGTTTTCAGTCTAGCCACGTGTGAGGCAGACTGTTGTGGGTGCCACAGCCAAAATATTCACAACATGAGCCCTAGGCAGCCTTTCCTTATCGGGTGCACTCTTACAACTATCCTGATAACTATTACTTAACAGTGTCAGGAGGGAAGACAGATCCATAATGGTGAGAGACAGCAGAGGACTTGTGCAGAAAACACCCGGAATTTAAGGAATATATGGGAGGAAGCCAGTGCTAGTGAATGACAAGTACAGGGGTTTAGAAGGTCCAAACTAAGCTTCTTGAATGATTGCTACCACCAGGAAAGGATTGAAGGCTGATTATCTTGAGAAAGAGACATGCCTATCAGCTGGCGGAATCAGATTAGTCATAAGCTTCTCTCCTAAGCTTTTCTCTCAAGCTTGTGCTCACTTTATCTTCAGAAAGGCCGTTCCTTTGAGAGACAGCTTTCCCAAGTACTGTGTAGGAACCTTAACTCCAAGAGAAATATCAAAATGACAGTGCCTGAGTTGGTGCTTTGGGCTTGGGTTATTCTGAGCTACAACCTGGAACATAAGGGCAAGGATTTAGGGAGTAGTGTCAGGGGATATCTGTTGCCAGGATTTTGAATAATAAAAGACTAAACCTGTGCTTAAACAGACTAACTAAAACTACAAACCTACTAAATGTTATTATTCTAGTTTCTGAAAAGCAGGCCATAAGAGTGCCACATACACAATTACCATTTTTACAGGATGTACTGATGTACAAAATATCAACAAAAAACTGCCTAGTGTCCAGTCCCCTCCCACTTAATGCTTCTCTTTGGGATGTGGCCATATTTAAACAAAGCATATACTTTATTGTATTGATTTGGGCCTGTTTCCCAATTCTGTAAGTCATGGGAGACATAAATAAGAAACCATTAAACTTTATACAAATCTGCAAGTGTTTGAAGTTACACACATGCTCCAATTATCTCTCCTCTTAGTAATGTTCCAGACAAAAAAAAAAATTACAAAAAATTACCCTGACAAGGACATGGCAATGTGTAAATTGATGTGGAAACAGAATTGCTTGTTAAATGGATTGTCTCATTAAAGCTGAAAAACAGAAGAGGGAAAGCAACAGGATAAGAATATCTGAAGTACTGCTTTTCAGACGAGGGCTCTGCCTTTTCCACAGCATCTAAACCCCAACGTATGTTGGAATAGATGTTCTGTTTTAAAACACTAAGTAAATATTAAACTTCTACACTCTCTGCCTTACTGTTTGCATTCTTTGATGCTTGGCTGTAACGGATTGCAAGTTTCTCAGATGAAGTCACTTTGTTAGAAGATGGCAGCTAGCTCTGAATAACACAAACAAGCAAAACCAGTAAAGACAGGCATTTCCTGAATGTTACAGTGCTTCCTACTGTGTGGGGATCAAGTGATGGAAGTGTTCTCCCAGGTGTCAGAGGAAGAACATTGCTGCTCTCTCTGGATCAGCTATGCTCAAGGAACCAGCTTTCCTCTTTAAAAAGTGGATAAACCTGTGTCAAGCACATGCTTTGTGATGGACTGAGAGGCCACAGGGCAGCACTCACTGCCAAGGCTCTTCCTGACTTATTTCACCTGCCAGCCACCCTCCGAGGGGCCTTGATGGCTCTCTGAAGTTTTCTGCTTCTCAGGTCGACAGAGATGTTTTAGTTATGTAGCCCCAAGCTTTTGCTTTGCTGCCTGGACAAGGTCATGAGTCAAAGTCATGATCAAATAATGTTTGCTTTTTTTCGTTATTGGTAACAAAATAATTCTTTCAGTTAATGATTTACAGGAAAAAGGAAAAAGAGAAAATGTGCGAACTACGGGAGCTAACAAAGTATTACGCTGATGTGCGAATGCCTCTGGGAATTTCATCTATGCACCTCCCTTGAATACATGCTGCACAAGATGTTGGTATTCTGTGATTATAATTCTCCAATTTTATGGTAGAAAGCTAATCCTAGAAACCAGAAAATAACCCATATTTGAAGCAGCAGATTGAGAATAAGTAGGCTTTGTTCCGAGGTTTGCTGATGTTTTGGGGGGTCACCTTGAATTATCATTCATATCAGAGATTTCAAAACATCCCCTGATCCTGCAAAGCTAGTTAGAGATATCTAGGAACTGGTTTTCCTGTGATAGTCAAGACTCCTGTACATTTCAGTAGAATATCAGAATTCAGCATAATTCAACATAAATACCTTTCATAAAGAGTGTTTGTCCACAATTGTTTTTTTATCTATTCACTAACAGACTGGTTTATTTGGATTTTAACCATCTAAGCTTAAACATCAAGTTTAAATTACCTGCCTATTCTCACCGTACACTAATGGAGAGAGATAAGCATCTCCACTGGATGATTCATCCACCTGAAGATAGAAATGTAAGATAGTTGGGAAGCGCCTGTCATTCCACTGGAGAAGCCACCTATATTTTATGGAAGACATCTAACTTTCAAACAGGTAAAATGAGCTGAGAGAAATCCCGAAAGACTACATACTCCAGAACAGGAAAACTTTAGAAGACTTTGTCAGGGATTATAGGGAGTTACTGTCACCTGACTATGAGAATACTGTTAATCAACATGAGGAAACAAAAAATATTAAGATTTTTTTCCCTGTTTTATACTGATTTTAGTGTCTAACAGTGGAGAGCTGGAAGGAACTGTATTCCTGATAATTTTGTGGTTGCTTTACTGTATTTATTCTTGGTTTGAATTTTTTACATATTTAGTGAGTGGCTGGAGGCAAAATGCAGTCAACTGCTATCAGCCATCTGCCTGGGACTTCTGGGCCACATGGAGGAGGAACCATGCTGGAAAGGGATTCACACAAGGCTAAAACGTCCTGTGTTGCCTGGAAAAGGAACAAGACAGGTGTTGAAGTGACAAATCAGACACAGGAGCTCAGCATTGGAACTAAAAGGAAAAATGGGATGCTGGAGTACTGCTTCAGTTCATTTCCTGACAAAAAAAGAGTCATAAAATTTATGAAGTTGTTGGCTCTGGCATGGTAGGGATGGGGATAACAATAGAAGTATTATATAATTTGGAGATATATTAACCTGTCTCTCTGTTTCTGTATCTTAGTTTCTAACTTCAGTCTTTCCAAAGAGACTTTTGGATCTAGACAGGCTCCCCACAGCTTCTTCTGCTTGTTTCCTGCCTCTGACTTTTTCTGAGATCCTGGCTTGTAATCTGCTCTCCTCCTACAGTTCCTTATGGCACTGTCTTAGTGCTATCCAAAAATACATGTGTTCCATAAAGAAACCGCCTATTTGCTTGGAACTGATACTGGTATCCTGGGTCTTGCTAGATTCTACCTTCAGCTCGTTAATTTCCTTCCAGAAGAGCTCTTTTCCAATGTGATGATCCAGGTTCAATGAGTCATTCTGGCAGCCAATTTAACCCATACTCTGCTGAATTGCACAGTTCAGGTGGAGCTGCATCTCTAAGTGATCTATTGGGCTTTTTTCTTGCATGGCTTGTTACATGTGGATGCTCATTTGATTAAAACACCAAAGGAAATAACAAGAAAATTACGTCACACTGAGGATACATCACAAATGTGTGTTTTGGAGTCAATCTAATTCACACAGGCATCAAGTTCTTACCCTGCTTACCCAGTTTTTGCAGTACTTGGGGCTCAGAGTCACAGTCAGGTTGTTTGTGAAGAACTGGCACTGTACTGCATTCCCTATTGCCAGAGTTTTATAATGTGAAAAGGTACTGACCAAAGATGTACAGAAGTTTGTTTTGGAACCATAGAGAAGCTTAAAGCCTTTTAATTTTCAGTTTCATCCACAATTCTCCCTTTCCTTTGGCGTTATGCATGCAGACAGGCACGCTAATACCTTTATTACATAACTGTTCAGAAATGCTCCCATTTCACAGGAAAGATGCATCTCATTCACACACCTTATGCAAACAAGATATAAATTGCTACACAAGTGAGGACATGCAACATTATGCTTGAAAAGGCTACTCAGGTGCAGTCGTCATGGGCCTTCCATGTGCCAGAGAGTGAAACCCTCCCTTTGGCTTGTTTTCCTCTCTTTTTTTGGGGCTGACAAAACTCTGCTTCCTCATCACTAACGGGGAGAAGCTGTGCCATGAAAAACACCCCCAACACCGCCCCCATCCAAGGCTGGGTTGAACCCTACTGACCTGTGCTCCTGGGCAGCAGATCCGATGCCAACGGGGCAGTTTTTAAAATGCCAACCCAAATTACGCGAACCGCGTGATTAAGCGTGTGGGTGAGCTTAAGCTCTTGTAAACCTTTATCATCACCTTTGCCACAGTCTGATGCAGCTGTGGAAATGTGGACTGCTCTGCGAGGTGAACCATGGCTGAGGCATGGTTTTGATATTTACAGGGATGCGTGTTCTTCCAGCTGGAGGCTTCACACAGCTGCGGCTCATAAGCAGTTGGCCTCAGCTGCAGATCTGCAGTCAAATCACAGATTTTTTTTCTCCTCATCTGGGGTTTCTGTCCTCTCACCAACCCCTTCATGATGACTTTGAGAAATTAGTGATTGAAAGACCTCTGCTGACTGGAAAATTTGTGCAGAACGCAGGGGCAGATGATATGATTATGTTTTGATAAGAGAGTGGACTGTGATAATTCCAGAAGATTTTCTTTTCTTAATATCTAGCTGAGAGGAGCTGAAAGCAAATCATATTTCCAGCTTTTCAGATACTAAAATACTGTAACCTTTAATTACAGTTTGATAAGCACTATTCTCCAGGATAGTGCTAAAACAATTATAATTTTCTCATCCATCAGTTGTAAATAATATTGGCCCAAGCAATGAATAAGCAAATTGAGAAAGCAGCCATCTTCATTAGTAGTTCACTATTCTTAGCAGTTCATTATTTCTGAGTTAAGTTCATTATTCTAAGGAAGTTTCTATACGCGGCAAAAGATGCACTAGTGCTCTGTAGCTTGAATTAATTAAACTTTGCATCAAATTTGGGCCAATTTAAATACATTTCTTGAAAGAAAAGAGGAAGTACACTGGAGAAAGAATGGAGAATAGACACAGCAGGTAATATGCTGATAGCTGCATTTCCTTATTCCTTTGCTATTCCCCGTCCCCCTGTCTAACTCTGGTACTTTTCCTGTAATGCTCCTCACTGCAGGGCAGCTTAGGAGTGTTTTGGCAGGGAGCAGTCTGCTTATTCTCCCTGGAGACTGCACAGATATCATAAATCCTTTCGGAGTTCTTAACCCTTGTATGTAACTGACAGCTTTAATCTTCTTCGTTACCAAATTCAAGCTAGAGGCAGTGCAGGCACGCGGAGAGGAGGGCACATGTTCGAATTGCTGGGCAGCCAGTCACACACTTTCTAATATTATTATTTAATGGGTTCTTCAGGCAGAATCTGCTGTGCACTGGAAGTGATCCTTTTCTGAAGCACACCAGTGTCATAACAAGGACTTGTGATAGAAACAGGTCTCTGAACATTGTTTTGTTGAGGAATTCTCTGGTTTAATAGTAATAGTGACTTCCACCCCCCTTTCCCTAAGCTATAATTTGTGTTGCACTCCTTCCCCTCACTTTCCCTCTCGGCATATCTGGCACCTCCTTCATGCCTTGTTCTGTCAGAGCAAGAGGGAGCCAGGTGCCAATTCTAATTGTTATGTCAGGGTCATCTGTGAATGCTGGTGACCTTCTCCCAGAAAGCAAAGAATGATGACCCATAAAGGCAACTGTTTAGATGACAGAACGCTCTGTGCAAATCATTTTTCCAGATGTCTAAATACAACAGAGAAATCTACCCTGGCATACCTCACTCCTCACTTATCATTATTAAGACACTACCCCAGTAAGGATTTTCACTGGCACAGCACTGTTCCACGTGTGTCTCAGAGCATTTTAGTGCACAAGAAAACATTTCTTGCATGTGAGACAGAAAAAATAAAATACATGTCCCAAGTGGCATATGATGTTATTGCTGCAAATATGGAGAAGGCTGATGTCTTGTGTCTTCATGTCACAGAGCTGCAAGAACCATTTGTGAAAGAAACTGCAATGCTGACGTATAATGCTTGGGGTTTTTCCACTGTTTTAGCATGCTTGGTGTTATTGTTTGACTGACTGTGTGTTTCTGAGGATGACAGAACATTGTCTCCTCTTTAGTTTACAGGGTTTTTTCACCTCTTTTACATAAGGATTGCTTTCACAGCACCGATTGCTTAAGGCAAGTGCTATTTAAACGTGTTTGAATG
The DNA here is from genome assembly GCA_013397955.1 of Grantiella picta. Taxonomy (NCBI): domain Eukaryota; kingdom Metazoa; phylum Chordata; class Aves; order Passeriformes; family Meliphagidae; genus Grantiella; species Grantiella picta. The sequence continues at coordinate 38,875 of VZRM01002257.1, read as the reverse complement.
TATGCAATCATCAGAGGCATGTTTTGCAACTCATTGTCAGAATCCAATAAATATACAGCACTTAAAAGGGAGATTATGACAATGTGGTAGGCGAGTAAACACATTTCTAAAAAGGATACTTTCCACACTTAAATATTTGCCTGCACAATTTTTAAAAGAATCCAGCAGTTCATAAGCTGCTGTGAAGCTCAGTTGTGTGTTAGACACTATAAAAGCACGTTTTATTCAGAATTCAAAGATCCAGAAAACTGTGAAATGTGAAAATTGGTACACTGCTGATAAGATGTTAGAGTTTTACCAAGGCCCCATATTTCATGTGAGGACACAACACCCTCTGAATGTCAACAAAACAATACAAACTTCACAATGTTTAATCAACCCAAATTCCTAGTGGCAAACTAGGCTGGCAGTCAGTAGCTCCCGATGAGGAAGCAGAAAAGGATGTAAAGCTCACCCTGTTCAGTCCTGTACAGGTCAGATCTCAGATGATTTCAAGTGACAGGTTTATCATCCGTGGCATGCACCAGGGAAACAAATAAAGCATCTATTTCTGATTAAAAAAAAAATCTAGTAAATCAGTGTTCTCAAGAACAATAAAGACAGTAAAGCATAGAGTCCTCCAGCTCTGGTCCAAAACTAAATTGTGTCTTTTTAGTAGTGCTCAACATCTGCTGTAGCTGTTAAGGTGTTAATACTGAGTGCCTTTAGGGTTCTCAGAGTTTGATTTGCTTCTGGTCCCCACTTTTCATGTGGAGTCACTGATGGGATATTGACCAGGAGATCTAGTTGTAGCTCAATGGCAGATCCAGGGTGTTTTAAGCACTTTGAGCGTATTTCATTCATATTTATTTAGTGCTGATATAAAAAGTTGAGTTCCAGTCTACAGGAACATGTGAGTAATGCACTATGTACCAGAATAACAGTGACTTCCTAATAATTTCTTATTTTTCTCAGTTAATGTGTATGTTATTAGGAAGCTGACTCCTACCTGTTTCAGGGATTTTAAGGTCTTATGAGGAAAACAGTAAGAAATAGGATATTATTTGCCATGCATAAGGCTCTTATAACACAAAGACAACAGAATATCAAACAGTAGCTCCAGAAAACGGGTAGGATATTCAAGATATATATTTATAAAGAGACGTTTTTTACAGGTTGTATGTAGGAGGTTTGGATGTCCTCCAGGATGACTCAAGTTTTTAAGGCTTTTCTGAGTCTGTGACAACTGAAGTGACATAAATAAGAACTATAATCACAACAAGCCAATACTGCTTTTCAAAGTCTCTATTGTGCCTTGCAACACTTGCTTTACCTTGAGAAGCACAAGTGTCCTTAAGATGCCATTTCTTATTTTGTCATATCTTTTTTTGATATGACAGTCCTCAGTCAAAAAGCTTGTTTGCACGTTGGCAACAGCATTGTAAGTAATTAAATCAGCACTATTTCTTGTCTCAGAATCACAGCACTCCACTTAGTTGAGCTTTCTGAAGGTGAATGTGTTGCTGTCAGCTCATACGGACCTTTTTAAGAAACAAAACAGAATGAACAACTCCTCAGTAAATGCTTCTCCATCCATATAATCAGAATGAGAGGGGGAAAAACAATCTCAGAAGTATTCCGACCCACATACAGCACTTAAGGTGCTCCAGAGAAAAAGGGAGTGAGGAATAATTGTAGCAGGATGCTCTGCCTGAGGTGGGGCTAAAACACCATTAACAACACAACAAGGAGGTGCCTTTGTGTTTTTTAGTGTTGAACAATGCTGAGACCAGCCCGACTCATCACTGGCAAAAGTCAAACATCCTGTGAGTGAGGTGAGGATGTGGAAGATGTGGCAAAGTACCTGATAAAGGAACCAACAAGTGACACTACTGATAACTTATCTAAGGCTGCTGAGCTGACACAGCTGGCCTGGGGACATCTGACTGAAAGTCCATCACCTGATACTACAAAAGCACTGTCCCACCTGTTAAAGGGAGGATATTCTCATAAACCCTTTCTAGGACAGTGTGTGGAGATTCCTCCCTGGACTGGGGACTTCCCTCGAGGTTATCTCTTGAGGCTGAGAGACATTTACCACAGTCTTGGTGTGGATGAGCAACACCAACCTCTGCTTAAAAACTGATTTTGCTAGCTTTAATACAATTGCTTTGATATTGCTTCAAAAGTAGTCCATTATGTTAAACAGTTAATTATAGTTACCTGTACTGTGTAGTGAAGAATGATGATTAAGATCTTTTGGTCCAATCATAATCATGTTATCAAAAATGGGTAAAAACTCTTTAACATCAATAGACATACCATTAAGAAGCAGGCATTCTTTATTCAGCAGGAAGCATGAAATTGCCTCCAAATATTGAGCATGCTGAGTACAGACAAGGCTCCTGTTTATATCCTTTATTTTACATACATAGACATAGATTTTCCCAGGAAAAACATGGAAATAATAATAATTTACCTGAAATCCTTAACATGGGAGGTGTTCCCTCCCTTCTGCTCATGCATTCTTCTTCCTGGGGGTCTCTGTGGTGGTCCCTGGTGTTTGTTGATGCCAAAGTCGCACCTGACTGCCCAGTGAACTGCTAAAACTTGGCATAACTGGGCTGGTGGCTTTCCATTCCTTCTCCCTACAGAATGAGCATTGTGTGGTTCCATAGGCCACTGGTTTTTGAAGAATGATCATTGTATTTACCCGCCAGGTGCAAACAATTCTTCACCTGGCAACTATAATAAATAACTTACTTTTATATAAATATGCCTGGCCTGTCATCCTTAATCCAAAGGGTCTCTTACACAAATACAATCATTTAGACATAAATTGTTGGCTGAGTTTGGGGCTGGGATTGGATCCAGCCTCACCCAGACTCCCCTCTGAGAAGGAGTTTAGAAAGCCAGGGTGTCCATTCCACACCTGGTGACTCAGTGGGAAGTTCTCCCTGAAAAACCCTTTCTGCAGCTCCCAGTCTGCCCTGGACAGTAATATTATTTATGGCTTTCAAGCCGGACCCATGGGATGTTCTGTTAACAAAAATGTCAATCCACAGTATTGATATTCCCAGGATCCATGGCTTGGTGTTACGAGATTAAATTTCCATGAAATGTTTTTAGCCTTCTAGACTGTGATACACTGACATCGCAGAGGAGCAATTTCTTTTCCACCACCCTACAGATAATTGACCCACCTGAACTGGGGAAAATTAAAAGCCTTCATCTCATTTTATTAAACAGTGAGCCTGATAGGGTTATAAAGTTTGGAACTCAATTCCTGAAATTCCAATGCAAGGATTTTTGAAAATTTGAGTTAAATGCTAAATTTCCGCTCAGTCTCTTAAGGTATTTTGAAAATCACTGCCAAAAGGGTTTAGTTTGAAAATTGTGTTCTTTCATAGTTGTCATATGTCTCACAGATTAAAAGGACGTTGGAAATCATCCATCTCAGAGTGTACCTGTGAAACTGCAAAACTATTTCATGAAGCAAATGCTGAAACAAGTTGGTCTCTTCTGTGCTGGTGCAGAAATAACTATGTTCCAGGCCAGATCTATAATAAATGCCCTTGTGGAATTGAGATAGACTGTAAAACACAAATTTCAGCCTCACCCTTCCTCCCTCTGCTTTGTTTCAGGCAGGGACGTTTCTGGTGTACTCCCTGGGCTGGAAGGAAACTGCAGATTGTTTTTAGAGCTTTTGCCTTGAAATCTTTCTGTCCTTCCCCAGCTGCCTTTCCTCCTTCTCATTGCCATGTCTGCAGTGAAGTCAGAGGTTCAAAAGGCTGGTGACTGACAGCTCCTGGAACAGGTGGTGTTTATGACAAAGGCCTGGCACTTTGTTTTCTCTCTGGTATGCCAAATATCAGCAGCCAGCACCGTGCTTGGAGTCAGACGCGCAACTGCTCTCAATACTTGAGGTTAAAAAAAATATATATATCCTGTGATGGTCTTCTGCATGTAAAGACTTCAAAGGAATGTGAAAGAAACGTCAGCATGTGTGAAACATGAGTTTGAGACATCTGATGGGCTTTTCTGTAATTTCATTAAGATGTTAATGGAGCAGCGTTATTTATCTTTTCAACACTCACATATTCTGAACATCGGGATTCCAGCTCCTCCTTTGTTATAGGAAAAAGATTTTTAACCATGTGTCTACTCAAAATACCAAATAATGCCAAGTAAAAGAACTTCTTCTGGCCCTGGAAGTGGAAATATGTGTAGAATGTCTCAGAAATGGCAGGTTTTGGAGAGGAAATTTTGAAACCTGTAGGAAACATTTAATGTTTTATTTGCTCTTTTAATCTTGACACAAAAACAGTAAAAAAAAGGTGCACTGTAAAGCCTAAGGGGAGAAATTTCTGTTGCCAATCTTATACCAAATGGGATAGCAGTAGGTGCCACAGTTATACAGTGAGTCAAGCATATTTCCTGAATGGTAACTATCAACCAATTTCAGCTTTGTTTCAGAAGTTTTGGGGTTTTTCTTCTTTCAGAACAAAAATTTAGAAGAAAGTCACTGAAAACAGGAATAGAACAAGAGGCAAAAAAGTTTTAGATACAGAAAAGGTAGGGAAAAGAAAGCAAAACCAAGGAATTAATTTTAAAAAAAGGTTGATAGTGTTACCCAAGGAGTCTGTGCAGCAGTGGGGGAAGATGTTGGAAAATTCTTTTTACTTTAGCACAATAATATTTGATACCTATACCAGTGATTAATATGAGACAGAATGTACTAGCAGACATCTTAGTTTTGAGAACAAGAATTGAGTGTCAGAGCAAAGAATGATAACAGAAGTGCATCTTGACCTGACCACATAATTGAGATATTCCCAAGGAGAAAAGGCTCATTAGAAGATCCAGAAAAATAAAAGGGAAATTTGGGGAATGGGATGTACCAAAACGATCACCAAAGACCCTCAAAAGACCCCTACTCACATCCAAATAAATCCACTGACATAATTTGCATATATGCATATATTCAGTAAATGTAATGAATATGCAGCTCAGTGTGGCAGAGTAGGTCACTCCCAAGCTACAAAAATATGAAAATTTAAGGAAAATAATGCAAGTAATCTATTTCTTTTACCAATCTTCCCTCACTTTCAAAGGGATTCACATGGAAACAGGAAAAACAAGTTCTAAATACTACATTGTCTCCAGTGGGAGGATGAGAGTAGTGGGATGAGAGAGAAGAAAAAAAGAGAGAAGAAAAATGTACCTGACAACTCATTTCCAGACAAATTTCAAAAATCTCCCATTTGTCAGTTAAAAACACTTTTGTCAAACCAAGCAGTTCCCCTAAATCTACCAAAACCACACCTCCCTGTTTCCTCCCGTGGGCTGGATCACCTTGCCTGTCAATTTGCCACAGCAGCACAAACTCCAAAAACAGAGGAACACCCAGCCTGTTGTCTCCATTCCACGCTGCACTGAAGAGAGGTCAGGCTGTGTGTCAGCTGTGACCCAGGGCCTTCGTTCCTGCCCTTCCCTGCCTCTCTGCAGAGCTGCTGGATTTTCCACTGGATTTTCCAGTGTGTTAATCCCAAGGGACAGGATGCTGGGTGCCTCTCGCTCAGCCGTGTGCTCCCTGTAATGGAACACACAGTGATGAGATTTAGAAAGTTAATACGTCCCCGGTGATGAAGCCATTGATCCCCATCCAAGAATTTAATCAACAGGACACTTTTTCTTCAGCTGCGATGTCTCATGAATTAATTACTGCAATTCAAGGTTCTTATGTGTTGAAAAATGTGCTTGGTTATTTACAGGCTAAAGCAAAACACGTTCAAGTGGGAAAGATGGTTTGCTCTGCTGATATGAGGCTTGGTTAACCCAGGGTTTAGTCACTGAAAATAAATACCATTCTAGTAACTTCCTGAGCAGGAGGTCAGGAAGAATATCTCATTTTCTTTTTTGAGACTAGTATCCTAATTCCAGAAGCACAATGCCTTGCAGTCCTGAGGGAAAATGCAAGCATAATGAAAGGTTAAGCTATGACTTTTGTGATTCATGGATTCCCTTATTTTGCAGTCCTGGTTTTGTGAAAACTTTATGTTACTGGACTCACTTTCTCCTTAAGATGCAAAAAGCCAAGATAAATGTAAGATATATTCGCTTCTAATTTTTATGATTTTTGCCAGCTGCACAGGTCTGTCTGGTTTACCTTTCATGAGACTTGAAATTGTCATGCTCCAGCCAATCTGCTGTAGTCATGTGAGAGTTAACTGATAATACATGTTACAGAACTCAGGCAGTACTACTCTTTATAAGATCAAATGTTCCCAGGAATTTTTTTTTTTTTTTTGTGGCAAGCATGGAGATGGATCTTTAAATCAGTTATCTGTGGAATAGGTTAGTTTCTTTGACAGTTCTGTGCAGGTTTTTATACTGGTAAAGTCTGCTCAGACATGGTTATCATGGATGGACAATATATATAACAATACGTAAAGGTGAAATAAAAACCAAGAAAGCTGATAAGAAATACATAAACACATTAAGATCATCAACAGGTGGCTACATAACAATTAGATATCACTTTTTTTCTGTGACTTTCCATGTTCCCTTCATGGTTTTCCTGTTGCCACAGGTTAGGCCAGAGGTTTTCAGTGGACAGACTCTTCTTTATTGTGTTTGCAGTAACAAAATAAGAACTCAGTCTTTCTTCTGGAAGTCCTGAAATGCTGCTATAATATTAAAAAACACAAACCCCAGGGGTATAAGCCAAGATGATTCAAAAAGCTGTACCAGTGTTTACTCATATAATTAAAACCACTGTATAGCTGTCCTCCCTCCTCACACCATATTTAAGCTGTATGCAGGTTTTGGGGTCAACAGCTGTATTGAGCAACTTTCTGGCCTTTAAATCAAACTGGTAAAACTGAACATGCCTTTGATTCAACGGTGAAAATAAATTTGTCCCTTGTGGGAATTAAGACAGAAACATCATTACACATGAAAATTACTCCATTTCAGAGGAGCTTTAGAGAAATTATTCTAAACTTCGTAGATTTTCTTAGCTGAAAAGGCAAAAATATTGGAACACCAGGACCTTAGAGTCAGATATTTGAACTGAATTTGGTTGACAGGTTTCACCTTGTGAGAACTTGGAGGGTAAAATAAATTCCATTCTGTGTCGAAGAGAAATTTCAACAGCATCTGACCTTTATAAAGAAAGCTGTGCCCATTTTGCTCAATCCTGTATCCTGAAAGGTCACATGGCGATAAGAGCACCTTATTATGAATAAACTGTTGAATGTATTTGTGATAAGCTGATTCTTTTCTTTCTTATCCTTCTCATTAATTAATTAATGAGACCTATTGTTGTTTCAGCTACATGGCTGAAAGAACAACGTAATCCATGACATTAATTTAAGGAGAACTTATGAAATACTTGCCTTGAACAGATATTTCAGAGACCAGGACTTTGGCTCCACACAAGTGCATTTACATCCAGATGAAAAAACAAATGTATCTTAAATAATTCTCAGGATTTTGAAATAAGGTACTAAGTATCCCAAAATGAAATAGACATTTTAAAAACTTGCAAAAAGAAATAGACAGAGGACCTTTGAGAGTGGGAAAACAATATTTAGAAAGTCATATTGAAATAATTTTAAAAGAAGTCCTAAAACCTTGAGACTACTAGAGGAAAATCTAGGAGGAAATTAATCTTTCTGTGTATACAATGTATTATTAATGATAGACAGTAAATAATGCACAAGATCTCACAGAAAATTATTTCTTAACTATCGGCTGACTATTCATTTTGAGATAATCACCCATTCTGGGAACTGCAAAAGAAGAGGTTGAGCTGTTCCCTATAAAAATACCCCAAATATTTCTTTTCAATGAATAATATTTACAAAGGAACACAGACTACCTCAAATACAGGTTACATACCTAAAATGCTTTCCCGCAGTTTTGGAAAGACTGAAATAACCTAAGGAGAGTACAGAGAATCAATCAGCTAATTTTCTGCCTGTCTTGACAAATCATAACCTGGGCCCATCATACAATAGAAGATGAGTCTGTCACAGCCAAAGTTGGAGGTATTTTTATGCAGGAGCAATCCTGAATTTAAACATACATTTTGAGGGGCAGCACCAAATACAATCATAACAATTTCACCTAAGCAGACCTGTGTTAATAAAAAAAAACAAAAACAACCCCAAAAAACCCCCAAAAATCCCAATCAAACTTTATTAATTATCTGCTTTTTCTTAGTATATGGAAGTTTATTGTTCTTTAAAGCCTTTTGGCCTGGCTTTTTTTTTCTGCTGAGATATGAGGATTACAATAAAATAATTTACAGGTACTATACAAAAAAGGCCTCAGCTAGCAAGATTCGATTGACATGTGCTTCTTTTTCTGGGAAATCATCAGCTTTTCAAAGAGCTTGAGAATAATGATTTAGAATTGTGGAAATTTGGCCTCTCTTGGGTCTAAGAGGATGAGATGTTCCCCAATTGATTTAGGTGAATGGTTTTGTGGGTGGTGAAGCTATAAACCAGCCTTCAAAAGTGGAAATAAAAATGTCAGACTGTTTCTGATTAACCTTAAAGGGTTAAATTTTAAAGCAAATGTCAACAGTTTAGTTGAAAAATACCCACACCTGCTTCTGTCTCCCAAATCTGGAAAAGGCCTTGGAAGCAGCTGCTCTCTGCAGTTTCTCTATATAGAGATAATAACTTTCCTTAGGGCAGAAAAAACCCTACTGCCACAGTGTCAGTAAACCTTGCCTGTTTAAATCAGTGTGTTTTTTAAAATTTGATTAGACTACCTGGAAAAAGGAGCCCTTTCTCCCTGGGTTCATGCTCTTGGAAACACAGAATCGTTTAGGTTGGGAAAAACCCCTGAAGAACATTGAGTCCAATCATGGACCTAGCACTGTCAATCCAGCACTAAACAATGTCCCCAAGTACCACATCTACACCTTTCTCAAATCCCTCCAGGGATGGTGACTCAGCCACTTGCCTGAAAGCCCTTTGGGTGTAGAAAAGTTTCCTAAATCCCAACCTAAAGCTCTGCTGGTGCAACTTGAGGCCATTTCCTTGTCCTGTCCCTGTTCCCTGGAGCACAGCCTGACCCCCAGGCTGTCCCCTCCTGTCAGGAGCTGTGCAGAGCCACAAGGTCCCCCTGAGCCTCCTTTGCTCCAGGCTGAGCTCCTTTCCCAGCTCCCTCAGCCTCTCCTGGTGCTCCAGCCCCTTCCCAGCTCCGTTCCCTTCCCTGGACACTCTCCAGCCCCTCAGTCTCTCGTCGGGAGAGGCCCAGAACTGGACACAGCACTCGAGGTGTGGCCTCAGCAGTGCCCAGCACAGGGATGGTCACTGCCCTGCTCCTGCTGCCACACCATGGCTGGCACAGCCCAGGGGCCACTGGCCTTCTTGGCCACCTGGGCACCCCTGGGCTCATGTCCAGCTGCTGTCAGCAGCACCCGAGGGCCTTTTCCAGCTTTCAGCCACTCTTCCCCCAGCCTGGAGCTGCAGGGCTTGTTGTGCCCCAAGGGCAGCGCCCAGCACTTCCCCTGGCTGTCCCTCACCCCACTGGCCTCATCCCACGGCTCCAGCCTGTCCAGATCCCCTGCAGAGCCCTCCTGCCCTCCAGCACATCCACACCCAGTGTCACCTTCAAATTCACATTTTACACGTGAGAATTCTTCTCAATTGCTTAGCAAAGCAAAAAGTACCCACACCAGTCCCCTGCCCTTCATCCACCTCAAATTTCTAAGTGCAATGTAACTTCTGTCATTTGGTCCTAGAAGGATTCTGACAGACTCTTTAGTATTTTTGGGTACCAATGCAAGGAAGAGAGTTGAGAATGCAGAATGACAAACGTCTCATGTGCTGCTGCATGCAAATGGCAAGTCATCCCCAAAGAATGTACTGCATGACGCTATTGAAATCTTATTTTACTCAATTAGAAAGCCCTTTTTTTTAAATACCAAAGTTTAAGTAATGTCACTTAGGGATTGTCTGCTCTGACACCTTCCTTTTTCTTCCCATGAACATTTTGGATTCTTCTGACAGTGCAAAACTGTAGACACCACATACTAATTATTCTGTTATTCTGCTTAGCATATGAAAATGCATTCTGCATTGCATATCAAAAGCTCCTGAAGCAGCTTTCAGAAACCTTTTCTGTGCAGTGCTATTGATATTTCCAAAGAATTTTAGAAGCAGAGCAAATTACTTATTCAAGTTCTATTTGGTGCCTGCATCAAGGAGTCTTTAATATACAGAATAAAGCCAAACAATCTCTCTTTTTTCCCATTGGTGACTAGTACTAGAAGTTTAAGACATAGTTGGTATGCAGCTAAGAAGGAAGTTGGGAATTTGTGATTTGTAACTCCTATTGATACATTTCCCCTTCCTTTCTCCATCTGAAAAAACCCTTTGGACATTTTTTCGGACGCCTGTAAGATAGCTATTTTTTCCTGAGAATCCTGACTCATTTCCTATCTTCCTGTAAATAATTTTACCCAAGAATTTGTCATCCAGTATTCTCCCTATTAACAAACCTTCAGTCTGTTTACATTCAGAAATACTGCAATATGCTAAGGCTTGAAAGCAAAGAGATAATTAGCTCAGTGATCCTTTCTGAAGTGCTTTATTCCATATGCTTTTCTGAAACTGGAGGATTTGGCCCCGGAAAAGGAATGACCTTAATTATTCCTTTATACATCGAGATAGGGATTCTCTCTGCTCCCTTGGCTTGGTGTCAACTCTGTCAGAAAGGAAATGGTGGAAAATAAGAGCATGCCCTGTAAGGTTTAACTGAGGTCATGGATGCATTTAACAACACGTATTACATGACTGCCTGCATGAAATGGAAGATAAGCACAGTTTGGATTATATGTGTGTATATACATAACTTTTTTTTGAAAGGAAGTGGATGTTTGGAGACTACTCATATTTCATCTAGAGATGCGAGGCGCTGTGTTTTACACCATTTTTGAAAGGAAAATACAGAATTATGGAAAGTTTCCTGCAGGGAAATACACGTCTTGGCAATATTTCTCTTTTGTGATGAATACCTGTCATAACCATTGTTATCCATTTTAGAGAGTTACACCAGACAAGTGGCTTTTAAAAATAGGAAGTAAATAAAATGCAAAACATTACCTGTTGTGCCTTTTGCATGTTAGGTCTCTGTGTTGTGCTAAGGGAAAGCTGCCCCAGAGAAATTAGTCTCTTATCCTGTATCACACCATGTCACATTTACTGCCTTGGCTTCTGATCTATATCAAAACCCTGCCACACAGCTGCAGCAATTCTGACCTGCATTGAGTCACTTGTGGAAATAATTCCATTTCATACACAATAAAGCAATCCTGGATTGGCTCTGAGTTACTTTAGCAATAGGGTTTACCTCTGTTGTTACCTGAAAAAAACAAGAAGAGAGCTTAGGACCAGCTTCTTGCATCCTATGATTTCACTTTCCATATGTATGGAAGTGTTCCTAAGTACAGAGGTCTCATTTAAAGAGTGTAACAGATTTGCTTATAGTCCAGGCACTTAAAAGTAACTTCTTTAAATTATTGATATCCACAACAATATCTAAATCGACCTTGCAGTTATGAAGAGAGGAGTCCTTATTTTTTACACCACATCTCCTTGTTGATCTTGTTTTTGAAGTTGCTTGTGAGTGACTGATACTAAATCCACGCAGAATAAATCTGATAAATCTGATTAATTCAGAGGATAATACGACTTAAATAAAGCACAAGTACAGATTGCCAGCAATGTCATTAGGTTTAGAAAATGCATCTGCAAAATGTTGAAGTTTGCAAGCATGCAGACTTAACTCACTCCTGTAACTACTAGTTTATTTCAAACTATTAATGTGAAGTTAATATTCTGATGCCCTTTTTGTGGTGCAGGGCAATTAGGTGTGTTATTCTGTGTTTAAAGTGTGGTACTAATGGAGATCAGAGAATGCACCACAGGGGAAGACAGAAATATCAGCGTGACTCACCTGAATTTGAAAAATCCTACACTTTATATCTGCCTCAAACATGATTTAATTTCCCTGATATGCAACCGCTGTCGATATCCAAAAACAAAACAAAACAAAACAACACAACGCAACAGGCTCAGCACAGCTACAATCATAACAAACAATGACCTTGGCTTATATCTTGTAGCCATGGCAGCAGCTGAAAGGACTCTTCCCACAGTGTGCTGGCAGGGAGGGTTTTAATCACAGTTTCCCATGCCTGGGTGTCTCAACGAGGGAGCAAGGCTGAAACAAAGAGTTCTGCAGCAAAGGGGGTTTATTCTGAGCCACCAGACAATTTGTGATCACAGCACAGGAATTTTGTTTCTGTCCTTCGGGGAGTATGCATGCTCCATGCATCTAGTTTTGGAGTCATGAAGCTGCACCTATATGAAGGGTGGTGAAGTTTTTTCTGTGTTTATGTACATGTAGGTTTATCAAAGGACAATAAGGTTTGTGAGAAGGTTTTTCAGTGTTTCCTGTTAATTTGAGCAGGGTTGTCAAGTCAAAGTCAAAACTGGATCTTGCTCTCAGTCTGACTTTTGGATATTTCTTCATGCTCTTTTCATTAATTTGTGGGAGAGCTACTACTCTCTGCTTACAGGAATGTGAAAAAAATATAAATAATTAATCCCTTTGAAAACTAAAAAAAGTGTGAGAAGGCTTCTTTGACCTTGTCCCTGGCAGGTAAATTGAATGGCTTACTCTTTTAGGTCATTTAGCTGGTGCATTTTTCCTCATATTCTCAGGAAATGCAAAAAGTGCAAATACAAAGGGTTAAACTTGATTACCACGTTCACAGCAGATAAAAAAAAAAGAAATAAAAGTGGGCAAATGGCCACTGGGCATAGGAGTTAACATAACATCAGATGTGGGATTTATTTCTGTTCTGTTTGTCAGGCAAGAGAATTTTGATGTCAATATACAGTTGGGCACCAATACTGCACACAGGTTAGCACAGAGGATGGAATGCACATGTTGTGCTGAAATACCCAGACCCTCTCCACTTGCCTGGGACACAATTCCACAAGTCTCTCCTTATTTTGTTTGCAGAGAAGCTCAGAAGGAATCTGTACATCTCTCTGGCTTTACACTCAGTATTTCTTAATGTGAGTGTATGGGAAATGCTGAAGCCTTCACTGTCTAAGACACCTAACTTGGTTATTTTGCTGCCTAATTTGCTTATTTTGCCACTCTATTTAATCCAACTCCCAGGTCCTTCCTCTTTCCACTGGATCCAGGGCTCCACTCAGCAGAAGTCACCACCACCACCAGACAGATTTTTTTATTCCTGACAGTTGCTCTGTCACACAATTCTTTGTAAAGCTGCTCACTTGACCTTCCTGGCAGAGCAAATTAGTAGGATCACAATAAATACCTAGTCTGATTGGGCTGAACTCCACGTTAGCCTCTCGAACTGCTTTTCTCCAGACTGTGGGGAGTCGAGGCTACCAGCAAGAAGCAAAGGGATGAGCTCTGGCTACACTCCACCTGCAAGCAGGAGGAAATACTCCCTGTAATGTGTAGCAAAAAATGGCATGGAGTCTTTTAAATAATCCCCAAAATGTGTAAGAATAAAAATGCTAAGGAAATGCAACCCGATTTGTTGTGAAGGAAAGCTGTTATACAGCTGGCAGTTCTTGTCTGTGAGGCTTGCTTCACCGTTTTTCCCAGATAAGCATGAAGAAGTCAGATATAAAGTATGACTGGTATAGGAAAATGGACTAGAGAAATGGGGACTTCCCAATTATTCTGAAGGATAATGATGGTTATTGCCAAAGGAGGTAAGAGAATTAAATCTGCAGTGCTGGGCATCCCTTGTTTTTGGGAAAGGGTGTTGTATTTAGTGTACCTGCAGTGACAGGGCAGAGAAATCATCATGGCAGATGCAGTGATGCTTATGGAAATTAAAAAAAAAAAAAGATATGACAGCGGCAAACAGTGTCAGTGCTGTCTTTTCAAAATCTGCAGAAAAGCACAAAAATAACTTGAGTAATAAAGGAAATGGCCCTCAACACTGAATACCTAAAATAAGAACCGAGGACAAGTACTTTCCCAGAAAAGTCACTACATCCAGTAATTGCCCCTCCAAGGACTCCTCCACTACATTTAATAGCTCTTGCTGGATTGTGCTTGCATTAAGTTTTTATGGTCCCTTTTTGACCATTTTCACATTTCCTTTTTTCTTTAGCTGAACCTGCAAGGCTGTTGTTCTGTTGGATGTGTTGCTGGATGCCTCCTAATGTATTTGGAGAGGCAAAAGAGTCATTGCCCACCTGGCGTTCCCTGAGATTTTTATGCTCTGCTGCCTGAGGAACTTCAGTGTGTATGTTGCCATTTCCATGCCACTCCTGTTCATGGATATTATGCTTTATCTGGATTATGTGGACCATTATTTTTCTCGTCCTGAAGCGCTCAGAATGCAGAATTCAGCATGTGGCAGCTCCTGGCTTCACACTGCGGCTCCACGACACTTTTGGTGAAAGCAGCAGGGGTGCCGGGGGGAAAAGCAGGATAACAATCCCGACTGTTTATTTTTGAACTCATAACTGTGATAGTCAGTTCCTGGATTCTGGCTGTTTGAGAAGTTAATGAGCGAGCAAGCAAGGCCACTTGTAAACATCCACCCTTAAAACTGGTTTTACAGCCAGTCTTGCAGAACCCAGTTGGGCAGGACTGTGCATTGTCAGGGGAACAAAGCTGCTGGGAGAGCTAAATGAAAGGTCAAAGAATGTGTCTCCATTCCACTTCGGGAAATGCACAGTAAAAGTTGTCAGCAGTTGGGGGTGGGTGGCCCCTTGAGGATGGGAGCTGCGTGGAAATTCCCATGCCTTGGGCAGAGAAGGAGGAGAAGGGAGAGGAATCTTTTTGCTTTGCAAGAGGGAAGTGTTTTACTGACTCACAGCTGTGTGACACCGGTGACTGAAGTGAAAATAATTCTGCAGGTGTAAGGGGTGAAGTGGGAAATGATCACTCCTTCTGGGTGCTTGCAGGTTTGGAGCACAATCTGTACAAAACCCATAAATCATTGAGCTTCGTGTGGGGAGAGGTTTACAGAGAGACAAGATGTCCTGAGAGCTTCACGACTGTCACTGCAGAGCCACGAAAATGATGAGCCAGAATAGAGTTCTCAATTTGTTGGAGATGTTTATTTAGTTAGTATATCATGCTACGTTGGGCAAAAATGTCAGTCTGAGCCCTTCTTCTTGCAAAAGTTAAAAAAAAAAACTTACTCTGTATATTTTCCATGCATTGCCACATTGTTTTAACTTGGACAAATGGCAGAATACACATTTCAATCATTTGCATTTGATAGTGGGGTTTAAGTGCTTAGATATTTAATCAACTCTGAAACATGTTTTTATTTTCTACATAATCTGCAAGAGGCAGCAATCCTACAAACTTCTTTGTTTTCCCCACTCTAGAGCCTGAAATGACCCATTTGTTTAAACAATAAGCATGTGCAATAAATGTCAGATAGAAATTATCTTTGTTCTTCAAGGAGACCTTATTACTTCCTGGAAGGATGTCCCTGAAAACCAATGCTAGTATTTATCAAGGTGCAGGTATTTAGAGGTTTGAAGGGTATCTAAAAATTATCTAAAAATTACACATCTTCAGAGAACTTTCAAACCCATGCCACATCTGATTGATTTAATTATAAATATCAGCTTTTGAAAGTTGCACCGAGATTTCTATCTGCATCTTGAGTAATTTCAAACAAAACTGCAACATCCTTAGGTGATACTTGCCTTGAAAGAAAAACTGCAATAAAACTGGCCAAAGTATGGGTGGTTGAAGCCACTGAGTTGGTTTTTCCATTGTCAGTTCTGCAAGAGATGCACTTTTGTAGTCACAACAGTGACAAAATTCCACGTACAGAGAGCTATTGCAAGCCCTTGACTCCAGAAGGGCATGCAAACCTCTAAAACAAGTTGGAAAGGGCCTGGGAAAGAGCTCATAATGAAGGCAATTTCCCCATATTTGTTCTTCTATCCTCCATGAGATGAACCCAGTGAATGCAAAACAAAAAGGGAAAGACTTTGCTTGCATCAGTTTCACAATTCCTAAGATCAGGCCCCATTTTCTTTAATGTAAATACATAAATAGGAATAAATAATGTATAAAAATAGTTAATACCAGCAGTGGTGAGCAGAAATCCACCAATATGAATCTGGTTTTTTCCTTCCTTCCTTCCTTCCTTCCTTCCTTCCTTCCTTCCTTCCTTCCTTCCTTCCTTCCTTCCTTCCTTCCTTCCTTCCTTCCTTCCTTCCTTCC